>JANIJH010000224.1:7332568-7345791 GCA_024520975.1 Erythroxylum areolatum | reverse complement strand
CTTTTTCCTTAAAATAGCTTTTGCTGTAGATAAAAGTGCTTTTGGACCCTCCAAAAGCTGAACCAAACGGGCACTAAGTTTGTGATTCTCTCAAAGGAATGTGTTTCACCTTTTTATTTCAATCAATTTTTAAAAATATCACTTATTTTTTTGTAATATTATTTAATTATTAAATAACTTTCTTTACTATATTTAATTAATATTTTGTTCATTCATAATTTTAAAATGATATTATATTAAAATTTAAATTTTTTTGATAATTCATTATTTTAAATAAAAAATTAATGGAAGAAGTTATTTTTATACATATTAAGTGAAATAAAAAATCAAATCATAAAACTTCAAGTATATTTAAACTAAGTATAATAAAATAAGTGGTTAACTAAAAAAATCTTAAACTTTGCCCAATTTTGCAATTATAGTCCGAAATTTAAAACATGGCAATAAAATGCTCAAACTTTCAATTTTTTTAATTCTAACTCGACGTTAATGTATATGTTAAGTTTGTTGATATGGTTTGCCATGTTTTCCAAAAACCTAACTATTAAAACATGTCAGCTAAAATTAATATAATAAATGAAGATTAATGAAATGGAGTTGTTAAAAGTAAAATCCTTAAATTAGTTTACGCAACCTTAGCCTTTCGTTATCTGTTTGTTTTCCCTCAGCCCTCAGCCCTCAGCCATTTATTTTCTGTTTGTTCTTCTGACTCCCCAAATTACTCTCGTATCGCAGCATACTACACCAACAAATTTCTCATTTTCAGTTCGTTCTTAGGTAAAGACATCGAGAGAACAAACTGAAAAAGAAAGAAAAAGCTAAAATCAAAACGTGACGTTGTCGGGGTTGAGTAATCTGACTTAAGTCATTTTTAAATAATAAAATCGTTTTAATTATGTGATTAAGCGGCATCATTTCATTAATTTTCATTTGTTGTGTTAATTTTGGCTAACGTGTATTAATAGTTAAGGATTCTAGAATACATGACAAGTCCAAGTCAACTGATTTAACAAAGACATTAACGTTAAATTAGAACTGAAAAAAATAAAAGTTTGAACATTTTATTATTACTTTTTGATGTTCAGGCTATAATTAAAATTTTAATTAGTTTATTATCACTTTTTAAAATTCAGAAACAAAATTTGGAATTTTATTTTTGCAGTCAACCCTAAAATAAATAAGCTTTGTCTCATCCCAACCCTAAACATTCCAAAGCATTTGGCAAAGAAATGATGGTTAGCTGAAAACTTGAGAGATCGATGAGGCGATGACTTCTACCCAGTTCCACTATGTCCCAAACCGCACTCTCTATCTCTTCCTTGCCATAAATCCATAGCCGAACCACACTTCATTACATACCAAAACCACTATCAGAACTGTTTTTCCCGACCAGTCTTGTCCCATCCTCATCTTATACACCTTATTTGCATAAATTGCTTCTCTCTCTCTCTCTCTCTTCTCCATAGCAAGTTTGTTTTCTTTTCTCTATTTATCTCTCTTCTTTGTCTCTGTGCTCATTTCTTTTATAAAAGTCCTGATCTTTGACTGTATTCTTCACCTTTCTCTTTGTTTAAAAACTGTTCTTGATCTGACTCTTGTATCTTCAGTTTAAGCATTAAAAGATGTCGCTGGAGTTGGCGTCTGAACGCGTTTGTTATGTGCACTGCAACTTTTGCGACTCCATTTTAGCGGTACTGCATTCAATTGTCTCTCTCTCTGGTCTCTTCTATACTCTTTTCTTCTTTTTTTTTTTTCATTTCCTCTTGTGACCAACAGCATCTAAAGGCTAAGGCTTTTGTCTCGCAGTCATTTCCTTTCAGAGTGGAATTGCACATGTAAACTGGTATAGAAGAATTCAGTTGAAAAGACTAGTGAGAACTAAAAAGCAAGAATCAATTTATAGGAGAATTTCTATCCTAACATTTAAATCTCCTTTTTTGGTAAATTTTCATTCAATCGATGAAGAATCTATCCCACATGTTATATTTCATGACAATTTCTCTCTGGGATTTTTGAAATACATGCAACACGAATCAAGATAAGGAAAATTTTCTCAAATCATAGAGGGTTTAAATTGCTCTGGGCAGCAACTCTTGTGTTGTTTCTTAAACTGAGGCTATGATTTAAGAGCTCAATGGTTGGATGATGAAGAGCCAGACAAGGGATAAGAGAACGAAGCAAAGTACAATTTCAAGGTTAAAAATGCAGTCCCGTTGCTCTTTCTTCATAAGGTTACAGGTAGGTATTAGGGTTCTAATCAAATCATTCTACAGAGAAAAGGGAAGCTTTTTTATGTGACTTTCAAGAAACGTTGTAGTACATGTATATGCTACTCTACTCAACACTGACGACAAACCTATATCAATGAACCACCGTCACATTTGAAATTTTTTTATAGCTCATCAGGTGTAAAATGAGACGATATCTAGATTTTACACAGATACGTATTCTTAAAATGGTCATACTTGTAGATATGGTGATGCTCGCAGAAACAAGGAACAAGTCTTTCTGGGTGCACTAGTAATTTATATAAGATCTCTCGTTTGTTCACTGTTTTCCGGAGGCGGGTGCTTGTGCTGCTGCATTCTGAGGAATTGACCACAAAAGTGATCATCAAGATCGTTATCCAAGCTCAGTTTTCGAGTTCATGTGTGCCAGAGAGAACTTGGGTGCGAGTTTCTCTCGATAGACATAATCACGGGGTCAAGATTCAATATCTAAATTCTTTAATCTCTATTCCTTTTTCATAAAACGACCCCTTTATCACTTATCAGCCCACGTCTTTGAAATGGAGATCCTAAGCAACCACACGCACTGCACAAAGATCAGCTGTAAATCTTTTATATACATTATTGTTTTCTCTTTATTCATTGGCATCTTTGATTGCTGTGCTTAATTACTGGTCATGTTCTTTATGGTTATCGTTCTAGTCATGTCGTTTTCATCTCTCTCTCTCTCGCGTAAGGCTACTTTTAGTTTGTGCTTTGTCATCATTGCAATGTCAGAGTAAAAGTCATGAGCACCCAAGGAAGGATATTGCTCTTCTAATGTGACCCCAGAAAGTTTGGTTTTTGGCCATCTTGTCTTGAGATTTATGGAAATCACTTCTCGATGTGATTTCTAAACGGGAAATGGAAATTCCTTAGCGACTCTGATGGAGCTCTCGACGAGTGAAGCTTCAGCGTATTAGAAGTTGCATTTATGTTCATCACTTGCTCTTCCTTCTTGAGCTCCATATCGAGTATCCGTTACCGGATCATGTAACCAGACCATCATGTTACCAATCATCTGCCTACGAATTGTTAAATTAAGAAATCTGGATTCTTATTCGGTGTAGTATAGAGCTTAAAGTTTTCCTCCTGATAAAAAGGTGGAGCCTTTTGATTAAATCATTCACATTGTGTCCAATCTAAGTCCATGGCTGTTGTTTACAGGTGAGCGTCCCAAGCACAAGTTGGTCCACTCCTGTGACAGTGAGATGCGGGTCTTGTGCCAATTTGCTGTCTGTAAACATGGGAACTTCACTTCAGAACTTTCCTCTTCAAGATCCACAGGTTCTAATGTTATTTTCAGACACTATATACTTCCTTATGTTGAACTCTATAATTGTATGTGTACAATACTATGTTTAGTAGTGCAAGAAGCGACTAACACGCACAAAAATTTACGGAACAAGTTGAAAAAACCAAACACTTTGGTTTTGCTTTGAATTTCCCATCTTGGTTTAGGAGCAGATATTGTATCACCTAGCAGTCTTGCCAAAAACCAGAACAAGACAATCACAATTATTGTACATTCTAATGGATTTGAAATGTTCTCTTTCTTGTCTTTCTTTGGCATTTGCATCCTCTTGCTATGAAGCTAGCTAAGTGACAATGGTGTATAGTTTATACTTGTGAAATATAGTGTAGCTATAATGTCTTGGTTTTTTACTGCAGAAAATGCACCTGGACACTGGAGACCTAAGTAGTAAGGAAAGTGGCTCATCCTCCAAGTGCACTAAAGCGAGTGCATTGGAAGCTGAGGAGCATCAAACACTTAGAATGCCCCCAAGTCAGAGTAAGTATATGTTTACAGAGACTTTACTCTTATTATTCTTCAAATTTTTCTTAGAAAAATTAATTAGGTTTCTGTATCTTATGATCAATGATGCAGCTCTTGGGAAAAGACAACGTATTCCATCAGCATATAATACGTTTATCAAGTGAGTTCAACACTACTCTATCTTGCACAATAACAACATTATATTGACAAGTTACTTAAAGGTTTTAGTATGAATACTCATAATAACAAAATTTATATTATTCACAGTTTTAATAAGAGTCTTATACACCAATCTGATTGAATTAATTAAAAAAGTCAACATATCCGATACATAAGATTGACTATTTTCATAATTCGAATCTATGATGATATGATCGCAAAGTCGCTAATCCTCAATTTGATTCTTCTCAACTTAATTTGGCAGGGAGGAAATCCAAAGGATTAAGGCTAGTAATCCGGATATCAGCCACAGAGAAGCTTTCAGCACCGCAGCAAAAAATGTAAGCTAATATTATTTAATTGATAAACTTAGATTATAGATTATAATTTTTCTATTATAAAATTAATATATAGTTTCAATTGCATCTACTCCTCTAAATTAGGTTACGGTTTTAATTCAAAGATGTGTTAAGGAAGCAAAAGGGCAATCCTATGGTTTCTATTTAAATATGGACTCCCCTACCACATCAAATTAACAAATTTAATTAACTCGTTGCATATAAAAATTATTAACCTTTCTATAGAAAATGTTTTGAGAAAATCTCATACACTTTTATGTTTGTTTTTATTTATTTTTTGATTTTTTGGTTTTGTTTTCAAATTTAATTAAAAAATCCATTTATTTGAGTTTTTAGTTTTGATTTCTTCTTGTTTTTAAAATTTATAAAAACATAAAAAATAGTTTTTATTTTTTGTTTCTGTTTTTTTTTGTAATCTGATTTATTATCAACTAAATATATATTATTTAATTATTTAATATATTAATTATTAATAAGAATTATGAACAATTTAATTTTATATTTTATAATTAAATTAAATTAATAATTATTAGTAAATTTAATTAAATTTAAAATATCTTCAAAATATATACATTTCAAATAAAATTTTAATCTAATTATTAAAATATATTTAAAATAAATATTAATTTATAAAAAAATTAATTGTTCAAATTATTTATTTTAATAACTTAAAATAAAATTTTCATAATGTGTTAACAAATATTACATAAAAGATTAAAATAAATTTAATTAATTAAAAATTTTATCTTTATGTTTCATCCTATATAATTATCATCAGTAATAAAATATAACTATATTGATATCAACAATTAAACATAATTTTGTTTTTATTTAAAATAAACAGAAACTAAAATCAGAAAATAAAAATTAAAAAATAGAAAAACAAACCAAAATGCTATAGTTATTTTTAATAATTAATTTGTATGCATCTTTCTTTCTTTTTTTTCTCCAATTAGTTGCGAAAGTAAAAGATTAGGCAACTGCTATATATGGAATGCCTTGCCTAACTGCAACATGTCCCTTGACTACTGCTTGACGTGTCAACTAACTACAAAAAGACGTCAAAATAGGAAGCTTTGTTATATATTCCTAGGTAATAGCTTAAATTTCAGTAAAATTAGAAAAAGATTTAAATAAGGAAGAAAGTGGAGAATGAAAATAGATATAACTTCTATTTCTCAGTATATATTAAGGTTATGTCATATTGTCCTGAAAAAAAATATAGAAATATTGTTCATCCCCTCATAATATATTATCCTACGTCATTTTTCATTTCTTACCTTTTACTTTCTTTCCATACCAAATAACCAATCACCCCGGGATTTATTGGAGGATTAATTCTTGATACATGTCCATATTTTATACAAGATTAAGAAATAATCAAACTGCATTTTGGACATCTTTTTAGAGACTTTAATCTGAATGATTTGTTCTTGGAAAAGAAATCGTAATGTTAGTATGTACTGAAGAGAATATATTACTTTTGTTTGACAGTGGGCACATTTTCCGCATATTCACTTTGGCCTGAAGCTTGACAATACCAAACGTGCAAAGTTGGAGAAGCCATTTGCAGAAGAGAGTCCTCCAAAAGCCACTGGACTCTACGAGATCAACGGTACTCTTTGAGTAGATAGAGATTACTGCTTTTTCAATGTATAAATATAAAAATTATCTTATATATATATATATATATATATCGACTACTCGAACAATTATTATTATTAAATAAAATTTTAATCAATACTTATGAGTTAAGATCATTCTGTCATGCTGACATGAACAAAACCATAGCTACTCCATTTTGCACCATTGATCAGCGCCTGTGATAAAAAGAAGTCACTTCCCACCGTTTATTTATCATCGTGGGTCCTGAACCTACAAAGCAAAGCTTCATATTCCCTGGGAACATAACAGAAAATGAACAGATGCGAGAAGTAGTGTAACACATTCATCTGTGCAAGTATCTGCAGTAAAAAGCTTGAACGAACGCTATTGGAGAGAGAGAAAGAACGGAAGCTCTGACTGCTGAGAAAGAGATAAGAACACAGAATCTGATAAGTCAAATCATGTAGTCGGTATTTTGGAGTTATGTGGTGGCAGTGGATTGTGGACATACGTGCGTTTCATTATTACTGTTATGACTCTAAAATTGCTCGGGCTGTCTCGTCAAACACAAACACTGACACTAAAGGTAAACAGATGGAGAGAACTGAAGCGTAGCACTTCTCTGGTGGCATTCACAAAGCAGGAGCTGCCCAGCAATGGTGAAAAAATGAAGAAAAAGAAAAAGCACCAGAATTAAAAAAACTTAGTCCACGGGATTCACATTCTTCTGGTTAGAGGTTGCTAAGAAGTGAAGTGAGACGCACGTAATGCTGAGCACGACGTGAACCAACCAAGCAAAACAGTGGTCCTGTCCTGCCTGCCTTCAAAGCTGGGCTCTATGTGTACTAAGGTACTGCAACTATCAAGATTGTATGGTCACATCTCACATAATAATGGAATAAGTAAGTGACGTGGTCCACAATACCAAAAGCCAGCTATGCTTGAAAGTGGATGATTTGTTTCTTCAATCCTGCCTGCATTTTGACTACATTTCACTTCATTAATTATCTTCGTATGTATATGTCTATTCGACATTTCATGTTCATATTGCCGGATATAAGGAGAACGGGGTTGGGTACTCCTGACTCTTCCAATCCAAATCACGAAAAACATTGACGACACTCATGCATCAATTTCCAAGTCCATGACCGAATTTAGAAGGCCAGGCCCATATGGAGCAGTACGTTATGTATAATATGTTAATTTACTATACGTTTATTTATTTATTATAGTGGAAATTTACTACACTTCAATGACATGAATCGTTAAAGTGATTAGGATTTAGGGGTAATTCAATTGATCTGAGTAGTACCATGGAAGCGTAAGCGCTTGCTCGTCAGAAATGAAATTGCAGCCTCTTAACTGCTCAAGAAATTGTTATCTTCCAGCTTCACGAACGAGGATAGGGAATATGGCTTTGAGAGCTGGAAACATTTCAAGAAAGAAGGTGAAGAAGAGGGGAACCTGAGTGATGGGAATAACGGTGGAGACTTTATGAGTTCCTGCGTTTGAATTGTTGTCTTTGTTTAAGAGGGCTCTCGAATTACTATCCGACACTACAAGAAAAAGGAGGTTTATTGATGGAAATTTCTAACAGGTAAACATTAACAAACCATCAGTAATTAATTAAAATTATCGACAGTTCTCACCGACGAAAAAATGTGTCATGAAATTGGTTGTTGGTAAGTTTGCCGATAGGAATTCTTATGCGTCAGTAAAACGACCCACGGAAGAATTTTCCGTTGACATATTTACCGATGGAAAAAAATTGTTACCGTTAGTATATATGCAGACGGTTATGTCAATATGTCAGTGAATCTACCGTAAAAATGTAAAAATATTTCGACGGTTTATCACGAACCGTCGGTAAATTTGACTCAGTATATTGATGGAAAATTAAAATTTCATCGGTGAGTCTAAGATAAATATTTGCATTTTTTCAACGGTTTCTTGACAATCTTGAGGTAAATATAATTCAATTTACCAGTGGAAACCAAAATTTCATCAGTAAGTACCACAAATATTTTGCGACGATATATCATAAACCGTCAGTAATGACTCTACTATAAAGGTTAATAATTTTCTTTTTTTAAATCTTGACATTAAATTTTATTTCATAATCTTATTATTAATGGAAAATTTCAATAGCTATAAATTATATATGCATAATATTTTAATTTGTTTATATATTTAATTTGTTTAAAAAATTAATTGATCATTAAACAAAAAATTAATTGAACATATAAAGTTAAAATTTTCTTTATTGATAATAAAAACATTAAATTGTACATAAAGTCAATCCAAATGACTACAAAAAACCTATTGTCCTGTGAGTGATGATGATCCGAGTCATTAACCCTCTCCTTTAACTGCTTCATGTCATTTTGGAGCTTAGTCATGCACTCCATTGTCTGTTGCAACTGACTTGTTAATATTTGCATTGTGCTCTCAAGCTGATGAATTTGTTACATTGTCGACCGTCTATTGAAGTTGTTGTACTAGATGTCGAGGAGTGCGAATAACATATGTTCGCAAATGAGTCTATCCCGAAAATCCTTCCACGATTGTCCCTACCACTCACTGCATCAAAATATGCTTGACTCTTCTCAACAACTTATTCTTCCTGAGACTGTCGCTGAATTGTTTCTTATATTTGGTCATATTAGGAAACAATGTTTATATTAGTAAGTAATAATTATTAAGAATGAATATTAAAACATAAATTTCATATACATTCAATTGTCTAAAACGGTTGTAGACGAATGTCACACCATCATGAAAATAATTGACGGAATATAGGCCTTATGTCCATAGACTTTTCCTGCATAACAATAAAATGTTCTAAGTTAAACTAGAATTTATAAAAATTTTCAGAATCTCCTCTATTTTTATGATATTACCCTCTGTTGAACAAAGAAAATAACTCAACACAACTATATATGGTATTAGACATTTATACCGTAATCATTATCCATAATACATGTATTTTCATTCCAACATTCACACATCAATTTAAATTGAAATACAATAAACTAAAAAAATTAGAATATAAATGTAATATATAGTGTTTTATGCGATTTTACTTACAAATTATTGATTATTTTTATATACTTTCTTCTATCAGGTCCCTCAGCTCCAGGCTGGTAATCGTTTACTTCATCCGCTATAGGGGTAGTGGTAGTGGATGATGTATGCGTGGTGGATGGTGAAGCATTTGGAGCAACAGGTGATGCTTCACCTGCAACTGTAGGCCCTGGAGGTGGAGGTGGAGGTGGTGATTCAGTTGCAGTTGAAGACTGTGATGGTCCACCCTCATAGTAAATCCCTCCGAACATACCTTTGAGCCTAGACCGCATTACATCACGTTGTCTCTTTGGTCCCATAATTCTACCTGAAATTCTTTGTTTATTGAAATTTGTAGGATTATAAGAATTTGAATTTGAATCCAATTTTTACACAATATACGTAAAATGAAATAAGGCGATTTGTCGAATTTCGTATTGAAGTACAAACTTTGAATTCAATAATGAGAATAATTGCTACAGTGATAGAACAATAATATAATTTGTTTAAAGCTTAGTCTAGTGTATTGTAGAGATAAATCATAACAATATAATTATTTTCTTAGATTCCAAGTAACATGAGAGTTGGTAAAGGTAAATGAGTCCCCGATGACTGGATTCTCGAGAAGGTTATGGAACTTACATGTTGTCAAATTTGATACTTGTTAAACGAACCTATCCTAAAAACTCATACGTACGTGAATGTCCAGGTGAGCTCTATGGAATTGCCAACATTTCCAAAGCAACCGAATTCCCTAATCCTTTATCAACCGTTGTGTCATTGTTCCCGTTTCCTTCGGCATACATGTCATCTTTGAGATTCAATTAAGCTTAAAACAACATGTAGTATATACCATCAAATATGAATATATATAATAAGTTCATACAAAGAAATGAAATGTACATAATAAGGAAAGTGACATTGTTCAAATGATACTATACACCTTGAAGCAGAAGATCGGCTATGGAAGGAAACGATCATTACTTAAAGAAATAGAGATTATTGCTGAATTGTTTATTCCTTCGGCAAGGACAATTTTGCCACATTCCTCCCAACAGAATTAATTAGTACCATCCAGAACCAGACACCATGTCGACATTTCTTAATTAAGAATTTTAATTAAATATTTGACACAATATATTGAAAAGTTTTAAATGATATTCTTTGTCGGATAAAATATTCAAATACAAACACAAATTAATCGCTATCATAATTTAATTGTAAATTACAACCATCTTCATTTTCTGGAAAATAAGAATCAAAATCCGATTTCTCTTCAGATCTCTGACCCTCATCCTTCTCTCCAGATGAAATTTCAAAATATTCGTTAGATGGATCGTTCAAAGATTCATTATCATCATATATGATAGATGCATTTATAAAATAAGCATCATCCTGAAACGCTTCACTTTCAATTCTCTTTTCTTCTTTTCCACGTGATTCAAAAACACCTCTAGGTTTAAATTTGTAAACTGCCAACCAATCTGACTTAATTTAAATTTGCAAACTACCAACTAATCTGACTTATCTCGTCGTAAGCTAGGAAAAGGAACATAACACACCTGTTTCGCTTACATAGCCAATACGAAAGATTCAAATTGTCTCAATCTTCTTCGGTTGTTGATTTCAATAAGATTGTATCAACTATACACTTTTGTTCCAACTTTTACAGTCGGGACAAATAAATCACACTTAAATGTCACAGATCGCTTGATTGGCAATCCAAGGCACTCAATTTCAAGTATTTCAATAATTTTATCATAGTAGTCCATTAATTCTCCATGTATGGAAACTCCACTATTTATTGTTGCCATGTTATGACCATGATATTCTGTATGATATTTGTTTCCATTAACGAAATACACCAGATACGATTTAGCAGTTCGCAAAGGTCCCTTAGCAAGATCACAAATAAACTTGTTCTCTATTAAATTTTCTAAGGCATACATAAAAAGAAATTATCATCTCAATGAGTATAATGTTATTTCAACACTTAAATCTTATAATTCAATTATGAGAATATTTGTAAGCGGAAACTTACATATCTCTCGAACCATCGTGCAAAGTGTCTTCCAACCTCATTATTTACTTCATCCTATGTGTTGTCTAGCATGATCTTGCATAACAATGCCTCGTATAATCTAAATACATTATTATGTATTTTAGTTATGAACAAGACAAAATTTGAAATTCGATATAATCATGTTCAACTTACTACACGAAAGGTTGAACTTCTTGATAGTTCAATAAAATGTAACCATAGACAGCCTTAATTCTTGCTCTGTTAACATTTTTCTTGTTGCACGTCCATATGCTCGCCCAGAATATGTGAAAATAGACAAGTTACCATCAGCATCACTCGTTCCTCCCTCATCGTCATTATGAGGAACCTTTTTTTCTCTTGTGTGAACATGTGGCTCAAAATAATGTCCACAAAATATACTAACTTCCTCTAGTAAATAAGCATTACATATGAAACCTTCAACTCTAGCCTTATTTTTAACATTTTTCTTCAAGTGATGCAAATACTTATATTAGAAAATATGGTTATTACAATTTATGCTGATTATGACTTTCCCTTATCATTGGACACTCCACATCGATCCCGTTTTAATTCCATTCTCCTTTGACATTATTAGATCAACTTTTAAAACAATTTTCATGCTTTAGATAATTTCACAATACATGTATGCTTAATTTATCTTTGATGATTGCCTTTAAATCTTATAAGCATACATTGCCCTTCAGTTTCTCTTAGGTCATTTCTCTCTTTTAACCGCATAAATCTTCCATTATACTCATGTACAAATTTCTGATTGTGAAGACATTTTTTATACCATTGAAACATCATATGCTCATAATCAAGAGGAAGAAAATCCTTTTATAGCTATTGTTTCATTATATACTTATACCTTGTGCTTTTCCATCATAACTCCTCTAGGATAATAATTTTTCCTACCATATAGAAGCTTTGTCCTTTAGCTATACCAATCCTTTGGTTTTGTATAATAAATCATGTTGTATTAATTCTCTGATCTTCGTAATAAGAACTATTGTCTACTGCATCTAAATGTCCTACCATTAGATTAAGTAAGTGTTGTTGTAATAATACCACCACCTGATGTAATGAATAAGCATGAATAAGATTAATACTCAATTATGTTTTTAGAATTTGATAAACAAATATTTGAGTGTTGAAACTTCAATATAAATTAAGAGCATATTTGTAATAATATTATGGTTGTCTTCTAAAAATTTAAGTACTACATATTTATGGGATAGTGAATACAAACCATACGAAGATTTTTAATTAAAGAATAAAGAAATTGGAACAATAAAATACTAGTAATTACATATAAATATCTAAATTGATGTGTATGAAATATTCATATATGTTTTTAAGTATTTTATTTGATTTTAATGCTAAATTATTTTATTTTATTTAGTTTTTTATGTCTTTTTCAGATAATTATAAAAATTTGCCCTTGGGATGATATTATTCAGGAATTGAATACAATTCTAAGAAAAAAAAGAAAAAACATTGTAATGACTTCAAATCAATTTTTTATCAATGGAGTGAATTTTATCAAACACTTGATATGCATTAATCGATTCATCCCTAATTTAAGACAAATTCTCAAATTTTTTCCATCATTCTCCAACAAATACACAGTCCATTATTAACAATCAGTAATTAACAACTAAAACCAAAAACAAACTCCATATCAACCAAATAATTCAACAACGCACACCATATACATCATCGCACAGAGAAGAGGAGAGGATGGAAAAGAGGAGAATATCTTCAGTTTGCTGGCCGGAGAAGACGATGCCGAAGATGCTCGAGCTCCACAGCGACAACATAGCTCTAGACGACGGGGATGGAAGACGGAAGTGATGGAGGAGGAAGACGAAGTAGCAGGTGCAGGGTGGGTTAAACCAAACGACATCATTTTGGTTATGTTTAAAACCACGCCTGAAGCCCTTCTTCCC
>JANIJH010000224.1:7303566-7318061 GCA_024520975.1 Erythroxylum areolatum | reverse complement strand
CCCCCCCCCCCCCCCCCCCCCCACTCTGCTCAAACGACGTCATTTTGGTTAAGCTGTAAACGTTTTAACCTTCAGCTGAAAAATGACATCATTTATAAGTTAGCCAAAACGACATCGTTTTGGTTAACTTATAAACATTTAAACCGTCAGCCAAACCAAACAATGTCGTCTAGTTAAAAAGAAAGTGACATTGTTTTGTTGATGAAACGAAGACGTTCTTGAGTTTACCGTAACGATGTCGTTTGGGTATTAACCAAACAACGTCGCTTTCTTAGAGTTTAAAGCTGACGATTGACAACGATTTTTACCGACAAAATTACTGACGATAATATCCGTCAATAAACTATTTCGTTTGAATTTAGCGAGTAGCGACGGAAATTTCTACCGTCGTTAAATTAATATTTCCAAACGACATTACCAACGTCTATATTATTTCCGTTGATAATTACCCACGTTTTCTTTACCGTCAACAAATTTTCGTCGCTAATTTAAAAATCTCGTGTAGTGCGATGACCCGTCTTTGAAAGAAACCAAATTGTCTGTAGTGTTTTTCCAATTTCAACCCTGTTCTAATAACCTCATCCACAAACTTTGCAATAAATAAATGAGATTTGTTGATGATACGATTTGGCACTGGTTTGGAACAGGGAAAACGGAACAGATGATTTCCTTCCTCTTTGAAATATGGGAAAAGAGGTGCAGCCATTACTCCATCGCAATTGCTGCGAAACTATATCAGGCTGGTTGGTTTATACAGTTAATTGATAATAAAAATAAAAATAAATATAATAAATAATAAGAATTGATATAATAATTATAATTGTTGGTTAAGAGGAATGAATAATTACTATTATTATTAATAGTAGTTAGTTTGTTAAAAATATTAAAAAAATAAAATTTTTATTATATTTTAATTAATTAATTAATTATTAATTAGTTATATCTTAGTTAATCATTTAATTAATTATATTTTAATTAAATATATTTTAATTAAATGTTAATTAAAAAATTTTAAAAATTTAACCGTCACCGGGATGACACTTATTGGCACAACAACAATAAGTTTCATGCTTGTGACATTTACCTGTTAATGAAGTAAGGAATAAAAGCCATTTATCTCAAAAGTGAGAGGTATGGAATAACACCGAAAAGATGGATATAAAAAACTGTTGATTCAATCGTAATAAACAACCAACTACCGTTTTTCATTTTATACCCATAGATTCATTCCTAATCTCTTTAATCAAGCATCCCCTTAGTCTCTCGGAGCTAATAAATTGGAGGTTGATCAGTAACTTTCTTCTTATGAGGATAATTTATGAGAGTATTTTTTGTTTTCATTCGTGTACGTGATTTATTTGTAAATAATTTTTCTACTAATTAATGATAAAATTACGTATTATTAGACCTTTTCAAATTTCACGTTTCAATGTTAACTGTTGTTGTTATTTTAATTTTTAATTATTAAATACATGTCAATAATGTGACAAAAGTATTAATTACTTCACAATATATTTTTATTAAAACATCACTTTTTAAAATTTAATTATTATAATAAAAATAAATAAAGTTAAAAATCTTTTATAATTAATCCTATATTTAGCTCGTAATGACATGGAGGTTTGTAACTCTTATTAATTGCCTTCTGATGCCATATTTGTTTGTTGCTGCCTTGCTGACAGTCTGCTTCTAGTAAGTCATAATGGGTTTAATTAACCGAACCGTTCGTGTTAGTTAGACCCAAGGCCCCAAAGTCAGCCGGATTTCAGACACTCCTTTAGTTGGGCTAAATAGTAATAAGCCCGAAATTTTAACTTTTATAATTTATTATTTTCCAAATTGTTTAACATGTTATGTTCTGATTTCTGAACTACCTTACGTTCCAATCGACGCGATGGAAGGATCTGGAACAAAAGGTAGTTGGCAATCCGACGGCCCAAAATCACCAAAAGGCCGAAGTAAAAATAGCGAATTCTGGATCCTTCCTTTGGAAGTTGCCAGGAGCCTGTGGAAGTTGACGACTCAATCCGAGCCGTTCATCAACAACAATCAGATATTATTAATGTGCACTAAAATAAATACCATAAGCACGCGTTTTGACTCCCAGAAGTGGCAACTCAGAAACCAGAATTAGTGGTAGTAGTAATATTCTTTTCTTCTTCTCCTTCCAGAGCTTTCCACAGTTTCCGTCGGAAGGAAGATGTTTGGAAGAGCGCCGAAGAAGAGCGATAACACAAGGTACTATGAGATATTGGGAGTGTCGAAGAACGCTTCGCAAGATGATCTCAAGAAAGCCTATAAAAAGGCCGCCATTAAGAACCATCCCGACAAGGGTGGCGATCCTGAGAAGGTTAATGTCTCTTTTTACGTTTTTTTTTTTCTGGATTGATGCTAGTAGATTATGATGAATTGTGAGGTTTGACATGGAATTTGGTACTGTTTTGCAGTTTAAAGAGCTGGCGCAGGCGTATGACGTGTTGAGCGATCCTGAGAAGCGGGAGATTTATGATCAGTATGGTGAAGACGCGCTTAAGGAAGGAATGGGTGGTGGAGGTGGTGGCCACAACCCGTTTGACATATTTGAGTCTTTCTTTGGTGGCAATCCTTTTGGTGGTGGGAGTAGTAGGGGTAGAAGGCAGAGGAGGGGAGAGGATGTGGTACATCCGCTTAAGGTCTCCTTGGAGGACCTTTATCTCGGCACATCCAAGAAGCTGTCGTTGTCTAGGAATGTTATATGCTCCAAGTGTAGTGGGTGCGTTTCTCTGTTTTTTGTTCTTGTTGATGATTGTGAATGGGGTGTTTTGGATTGAAAGTTGTTTACTGTTTATACTTTATATGATACTTGCATGACAGGAAGGGGTCAAAGTCTGGAGCTTCAATGAAATGTGCCGGGTGCCAGGGCACAGGGATGAAGGTTTCTATAAGGCAACTTGGCCCATCTATGATACAGCAGATGCAGCATCCTTGCAATGAGTGTAAGGGTACTGGTGAGTCTATTAGTGACAAAGACAGATGCTCACAGTGCAAAGGAGAGAAAGTCGTTCCAGAGAAAAAGGTTTTGGAAGTGATCATTGAAAAGGGAATGCAGAATGGTCAGAAAATTACTTTCCCTGGAGAAGCTGATGAAGCGGTATGTTGTTCGTGGTTGTTAATGCTTATCTTACCTGCCTTAAAATTTGTTATGAGATTGTGCAATAAGGTTCTGATTGTCGTTTCTTAATAATCTTGGCAGCCTGAGACAGTCACGGGCGATATAGTTTTTGTGCTTCAACAAAAGGAGCACCCTAGATTCAAGAGGAAGGGAGACGACCTATTTGTTGAGCAAACCCTGTCTCTTACAGAGGCTCTTTGTGGGTTCCAATTTGTGTTGACACACTTGGATGGCCGGCAGCTTCTTATCAAATCAAATCCTGGAGAAGTGGTTAAGCCTGGTGAGTGAAGGAACTTGAAACTTTCTCCTGAAGGTTGTGTCTTGTCTTCGGCTAACTTACATATGCTTGTGGCGATGCAGATTCATTCAAGGGAATCAATGATGAGGGTATGCCAATGTACCAGAGGCCTTTCATGAAGGGAAAATTATACATTCACTTCACTGTGGAGTTCCCCGAGTCTCTGAGTCCTGATCAGGTGAAGGCACTTGAAGCAATACTCCCATCAAAACCAACAAGCCAATTGACGGACATGGAGCTGGATGAATGTGAGGAAACTACTCTCCATGATGTCAACATTGAAGAGGAGATGAGGAGGAAGCAACAGGCTCAGCAGGAGGCATACGACGAAGACGAGGACATGCATGGTGGTGCACAGAGGGTCCAATGCGCCCAACAGTAACTGATCCTAATTGTTGGATTTGTGATGATCATGAAAATTTTAAAAAAGGATCTGACCTTTCACGGTTCTTATGAAACAAGTATCTAAGATGAATGAAATAGGCATCTTAAACTTGTGATGTGTCATCTTTCTGCGTGTATGGATATTCTGTATATGGTGAAACTAAATGGTGCCTTGGAAAGATTGAAGCAAAGCCAAGTTTTCAATATTTCGACCATTGATCTAGAACTACATGATAATAGAAAGATATGAAACAACTATTCTCAATTATAGGAAACAACCCAAGGAAATAAGTTTATCGGACTCGGCAAGTACATAACCAAGGATGAAATGTTTAGTCTCAGTACTAGTCGGCTGATTTACTGAGGAGGAATGTCAATGGCGAGGCCGGCCGGGACCGAGGGCTAGGGTTATGTACTTTGCGGATGTAAACTGACATTGATTGTAAAATAAAAAAATGTTTTTTTAATAGTCCTTTTAATATTTTAAAAAGCTTAAATTTAAAGGTTCAAAATTTTCAGATTAATGAACTTATTTTTAGTTTTTTTAATTCTTATATTTTATAAGTAATTTTTACAATATTTTATTTTAAAATTTATATAATATTATTTAATTTTATATATTTTAATATTAATTTTACTTATGTTATAATTTATATAAAAAATTTGATTAGATATTTTTTTATGTTTCATATAGTTTAAAATTATATAATAATTACTTGATTATGTTTTACTTATTGGTTAATATACTTTAAATAATATTTATATGCATAAATAATTTTTATTATAAAATAAAATATAGTTAAAATTAATAAAAATATTTTTTATTTTTATGTTGTAAGCTTTAAAAAAAGTAGTTTTTTTAATTAACAATCAAACAATCAATTGGTTTCTTTGAAAAGTTTTTCCAAAAAAAATTCTACCGATAAAAGTTCGACCAAAAATGTTAATTTAATTTATTCTTGATGAACTGTTAATTAATTTTGATATCCTCTTGTTAAGTCATTAAAATTTTCTTAATGTTTTAAAAATTGAACCAATTATTTTAATAATTTTTGTTTGTTTAATTTAAATTAATTCATTAATCTTTATTTAATAGTTAATTAAGCTTTAAATTTATAAGAAAGAATAAAATTTTCATTATCAATTTTATTCTATCTTTAATTGATTTTAAATTTTAAATTTTCTATTTTTTGTCCGTTATTTGAAAATATTTCTCATATATTTCTTTTATTAGGGCAACATTTTTATAAGTAGATTGGATTCTTTTAAATTAGGTAATTATGTTATTTTGGCTTGTTATGTTTTCTAAATATTTTATATAAATGTCTTGTAATTATTATAATATAATATTATTTTGAAAGAAAGTGTGATCACATTAACTCAATTTATATCTTAATTTTTTTTATAACATCAATTAATTTGTTAAATCCTTGTGAAAACCTCCCCTAATAAAGCTGAAAAATTACTATTGATCTAGAATTACACAGTAGAAGCCAATACACAGCTCTGGCACCAAGTGGAGCAGTTTGCATGGTGGCTAGTATGAGTTCATCAGATCAGAATCATGATACTACAATAATTCATACAAAACAATGAAAAGAATGAATCCTGGCAATGCTAACAAACTTTAGTTGCACTGTATGTCTACCTTCTTTTGGATGTACCGAAATATCTGCAGGACAGAGACTTTAGACGAACTGCCAGAGTTTATACATAATCTTGCTATAGCTAGAAGACTTTTAAGCTCCCTGGAGTTGTAGCTGTTCCCAAGATCAGGGTCTATCATCTTGTGAATAGAGCTGCCAAAGCGATATTCTTTGATCCATTGGATTAAATCTGTGCTTCCTTCTGATGATTGACCAGTTATTAGCTCCAAAATAAGCACGCCTAGCTGAAAAATTATGTTCCCACATAGCTGATCCACGGAATCTGCAATCAGAAAACAGTTGTATAAGCAATCTAGTGGAATCTCAGAAGTGATGCATTATACTCAACCCCTCACCTTCTGAACATGAGTCGTTGGACATTGCCGCATAATCTCCAAGAGAGCTAAGGAGACCAACATCAGATAGCTGCTCCAAGAAAATTTCAGATGTTCATTATTTGAGATACAGGTGCAGAATCCAACAACTAAACCAGTAAAATTACCTTTGGGGTGAAGTTCTGGTCCAGCATTATACTGCCTGAGTTTACGGAGACATGATATGTTGGTGGACTGTTAAAGCGAAGGAGATATTCCTGCAGTGTTATATACCATCTGTCATTGACTCCTTACAAGTCTCTCAGTGCGAGCAAAGTTATTGACCTTATGGAGACAGACAAAATGCCTAACTAGCTGAATTTATAGAATCATTCACATTTCTAAGAGCACAGAATAAAGTTTTCTTAGTTAGATGGTCTGTTGTTTTTGAGATATGCTGTCAACTTCAGATAGAGAAGCCTAAAGGTTCAGATATCGGATTGCACATTAACAACCCGTTCATGGCACAGAACAAATCCCTTTCGCAAATAATGAATAAGGAGCTCAAGCATGCATTGATTATGCAGCAGCAATGAATGTTGAGAGAAGATTATGTGCATCCTACCTTGATGACTTACCAATGCTGCTGTCACACCACTGGCTATTCGTAACCTTGTCCTCCAATTTAAAGGAGTTTTAAGAGGATCTGCCAAGATCCAACACTTAATGATTATTAAATTTGGTAAACCATATTTCACATAAAAAGTTCTTATCCGAGTTTTACCATTAAGACGTTCCTTTAAGCTTCCATTTTCTATATTGTTAAACACTAGCAACCTGAAAAGTTAATAGCATAACCAAGATGTGTAAGATGAAATACAGATCATACTGCCATAGCAGAAGATGACATTTTTCCTCAAGTTAGTATCATCTCCAAACCATGAATTTTCAACATATAATCTTGAAACATCTTCAATGTCATCAACAAAATTTAGGCAGCATTCCAGCTTAGAAATTTTAATCATATTAATCCAAGGCTTTCGGCGCAACTGTTGGCTAAAAGTTGAATCTCACTGACTATGCTTAACAGATTCTTTCAATTGCCTTTTGTTGTGTAGCAGTATCATGAATCTTGACTCAACTCTCTACCTCTGATTTAACTGGTAGTTAATTGGTTTAGTCTTTGCTATTGTTTCAGTAATTGTTAGGCAAAGTTCCATTATGTGAACTTAGATGCCACTAGCACCTCTAACCCCAAACCTTGATACTGAAACCTGTTTGAATGTTCATTAGTTATCCATAACTTGTTTCCTCTTGTCTACTGTGTATGTTTCTGTCTCCCAACTAATGCATATGCTAGAAAGCATGTGGACGCAATGGCCTAACCACAATGTAAATGTACAGATTCCAAATCTTATCTACTCTTTAGGGCATTGAAAACAAGAACTGACTGCACCTCAGGATATGTAAAGCAATGTGAGAAAATTAGCATGAAACCTCTTTTTCCCTGCTGAAAATCCTCGAAGTCCAAGAATGTGGCGATGATGCAATTTTACTAGAAGTTGCAGTTCTTTCTCAAACATATCATCCCTTTGATCAAAACCTTTTACTTCTTTCACCAACGCAATATCCCCATCACAAAATCTGGCTTTGTAAGCAACACATCGAGAGTTTCCATAGATTATCCTATGGAAACTATCCGTGGCCCTCTTTATATCTTTGTATGAGAAATGCTTTAGTAATGATACTTGGCCTGCAATTACTACATATTAGCTTGAAAGTAAAGATTTCACTATCACATGCAAAACAGAAGCTTCGAAGGAAAACATATCTACAATAGTGAACTGGTTTTGAGAGGCTCTTATTTTTCTGCTGATTTTGACAACTTATGGGCTGCTTGAGATCTTATAAGCTACCAGGAATCGTACATGATTCCTTGATAAGTGCAAACATAAGCACAGAAAAACTGAGTTTTCTCTCGAGGAAGTTCTTACCAACCTAGACAACACTGCAAAAGGAAATCACCCTCTCATTCCCTTTTAGGATTCTTTACTTCTAAGAGCAAATTAGTCCATGGCACCACATTTAGTGAAATTACTTTCTATAGATCTGGCTGAATTATGATACGATAATGCTATGTGATTCAAACAGAGTCAGACCAGCTAAAACTACTATACTATCTGAAAATTTGAAGCCCCGAATAGAGCAGAGCAGTTCGATCAAGTCATCACCAAATGGCACCCAATGTGAAATCATAAGCAAATTGATTGATCAAATTATCCCATTTCTTTCAAATGCACATACAATCAAACGTAGAAAGAGTTGAGCAAGATCTTGTTTAGACGAGAAAACAAGAAGAAAATTGAAAGTCAAAGAGCGTAAGGAATAAGAGAAAAAGAAGTACAAGCTGACCAGAACGAGATCGGCAAAGCCAAGAAAGAAGATGAGGCCTGAACTTTCGGATGAGGCGATTGATGTCCATTTGGAAACTACCCCAAGTGACAACTATGTGAATTGGTTTTCGATTTTGGTAAGAAATTTAGTAGCAATAACAGTAGCAGCAGCAGCAGCAGTGGTAAACAAAGATAAAGTCCAGAACAATTTCTTTTACTTTCTTTTCCAGTACTTTGTCCCTCACAGCCTGTTAGTTGCTGCTTCTTCATTACTCTGATGTGTTCATCACTATAAAGAAAAAAAGAATAGAATCAGACAGCCCCACCATCCTCTCTCCGTCAATCGGCAAATTGACTGCTTTATCCTTCTAATTTTTACCGAAGCCATTGATTCACAATTGTAAAAGCTTAGTTTCTCCACATGGCAGACAAAGTGGCAATTCAATTTGCTTTATTTCTGCGCCAGAACCTGTCTACTCCCTTTTTCTTGACTTGAACAAGTGACACATAAGACTGCTCCTTTGCCTTAGCCACACCTACTCATACAGCTTTCTGCTTCAACGGAGAAGGACACGCTTCTTTATTTAATTTCTCTTGTAGAAGGACGATGTCGTTGCCTTTACTGCCTTTGACTGATGCTAGAGACACAAACCAAACTTTTAAGAGACTCAAATGTAACAAGAGCAAGTAATGGTTGAGCCAAAGGAAATGTTCCAATAATACATATCTATGCATAAACCAGTCACAACCTCATTCACCTAATGCTAATACCGTTGAAGCTGGGAGAAAGCAAATGGATCAGATAAAACATGGAACAACATCCGTATATAGCACCAATCTGCCCTAGCAAAAGTTGAATTTCCATTATTGATATCCCAGATGTGTACAGTTGGATATTCAGAGCAGAACAATTCTTCATAATAGACTGCACACCACCACAAATGAAAGTTAGGATAGTTGGAACTCATGTAGATGGAATTGCTGCAGAATTAATATAAGTGGACTGGTAAGAAACTATTGTACACTTAAAAGAGTGTAGTGCTACTCAAGCTAACTTGTAACGGATTATGCAAACGATTGGAATGAAAGTTACTGCTAATGCTTTGACATTTGATTGGAATGATAGCTACTGCTAATGCTTTGACATTTGATTGGAATGACAGTTGCTGCTAATACTTTTGACATTTTCTTTAGGAATTTGATATAGTTTTGAGCACTCAATGATTACCTTATCTTGAATGAGATTCTTTAGCAAACAAACTATGTTGTTCAACTAGCGAAGTAATCAATTGCCGCTTAAATAGGATCATATATGTAGAATTTTTTGAAGTCTGATCAAGTTTAAGAGGTTTGGCTTAAGCTTGAACTCGATGGGGTTGCTCGATTTCAATCCGGTTTAAACAATTCGGATAAAGTTTAGGTTCAATTAGGTCTTAATTAAACTGTACGTTGTGATTGACATTCACTTTATTGCCGGTAACAATTAGTTTGAAAATTTACGTTTTCATTTTTCACCTCTTCAGGTGGGCTTCACTTTACATCTTTTGTCTTTTTGGTTGAAGTTTCTTTAAGTCACTGGTCCCATGAACGGGCCACTGTTGATACAACAGAACATGACCATCAATTCAACTGGAGAAGTCTAAGCTTCCAGCTCTCAAATTTCAGGAACTTTCTCTGTTTCTTGCAACTGATGGAGGGTGTCTCTGCATCTGTATCATTGATTTTTTGGTTAAAGCAAAGCTTTTTGATCCTCGTAGCAACCTGTCTTCTCGTTCAGCCTATCCTTGGCACTGTTGTCAAGTATTGTGGTCAGTCTTTCTTCTGCTACTTGATTCAAACGTTTCCCTTCTCGCTTTTGACTGGGTAGCCATGTATAAATCTTAGTTCACTCTCTGTAGTAAAAAGTTTCGCACTTCAGGTTCTAACTAACATCTTTTTCAAGTCGATTATTTTTGAACTTGTTTTCTTTGATTTATTGGGTGATTGATGGTTGCCAAAATTTTCAATTAATTTTATGCAAAATTAGTTTTTTTTAATTTCAATTAATCAGATGTTAATGTAATGAAACATGAGCAGACAAAAAAGGGGATTATGGTGTCAAAGTCCAGGGAGTTGAAATATTCCCCAATCCTGTGGTAAGTGGCAAGCCAGCGACCTTTAACATCTCAGGTTCTACTGGTAAGTTCTCATTGCTTGTCTTTCTCCTCTCTTTCTCTGGCTCTATATGGATTTCTTTTCTCTTTCGGGCCTTTTAACATCTCCTTGTTATTTATTTGGTCATTCATCTGGACAACTTTATTGTTGTGATTTGCTTATGTTCTTTTCCTTTTGGATATGCAAATATTTTCTTATGGAGCATGGTAAGCCACTTGATGATACCCATTAAATTTTTCTTAGTGAAGATCTCTTTTACTAGCTTCTGGTATTCAGTTCTATGAATGGAGAGGCACAAACATTCTCTTCAAACTGCTATTCCTCTGTTAACAAGCAGATTTTAGAATTTATAGACAGTTGAGTAATGATAAAGGATTGTTCTGTTTACCTTGATTAATGATTCTTGCTGCACGGAATCCTTGAGGTCCTCATGGAGGAGCAAATGCTTTTGACAAAGCAATCCAAGCAAATATTTGCTAATTCATGGAAATTTCGATTCAAATAAGTTGTGGTGGTTCTCATAGAATACAGAAATATGAGACCTTTATGGATTAAACTGAGAAGATGAAGAAGAAATTAGATTTCTTCGTGAATTGTGATATCAATCTGGAAGGAAAAGAGAATAGAATTCACTGCTACACTAATGCCATGTCAAATTGGTAGACCTAATACATATCAAATATCATGCGATCATCTGTTTGCATGGAGGGTCATGGTGCCATTGCTTGAACCAAGATATATAAGCTACATGGCGGTTTGAATTGATTTGTTGGTCTTGATTGAGATCTTATCTTGTCTTTATTGTGAAAATGTAGGATTCCAAGTATGACATCAATACATATTTTCGACTGGAGAGACACTTCTCTTTTTGTTTCGTTCATCACTTTGGTCGACACATACATTAATTGGAAAATCCTGATCTCATTCACTATTTCCCATTGCATTTGTTAGACATGTAAGTGTTGGTTTTCCTTTCTGGCAGTTGGTTGATAAATGGTCCTTTGTGCAGGTCAAGCTATATCTGGTGGCAAGGTGGTTATTGACGTTTCTTACTTTTCCATTCATGTCCATACCGAAATCCATGACCTTTGTGAGGAGATATCATGCCCAATTGCTGTAGGCAGCTTTGTGCTCTCCCACACACAGACATTACCTGCATTCACTCCACCTGTAAGTTTCACACAAAAAACCTTTCAGTTCTATCCTCCTTGTTCCTACGATTGTCCCCTCCAGGGCCTCTCTTTAGGAAAAGCTTAACATTCCAAACTTGAATGCTATCCATATGCTTATGTAATAAATATTCTTGGCTTAAGTCTAAATTTTTCTTCACCATTTTTGTCACTGGGCAACAAAAAGAATGTTTGAGATGTTGTTTACTTGACAAGTAGGTTATTCTTTTGAGGTTTCGTGTGCTTTTACTTCTTACAAACCACTTGTTTGAGCTTGGAAATCAATCCCTGAAGAATAAGTACTTCCAACTTCACAATTTATTGGATTCTAGTTTTATGTTCTTCAATTTTTATGGAAGAAAATTTATGATTTGCTTTATGTTCTCATACTAATATCTTCTTTGCTTTTTACCTCTTTATCCAGCTCTGGGCACTAAACACTGTTAATATTGTTTTCACAGGGATCTTACACTCTTAAGATGACAATGAGAGACGATAAAGATGAAATACTGACTTGCGTTAGCTTCAATTTCAAGATTGGCTTCGGAAACTCTGTCTCTGAAGATTGAGCCTTTACCAAACTTAAAAAGCATCTTCTTATCTTACACTTTCTTCTGAAGTTATTTTACATGCATGCTTTTGCTTTAGGACTTCATGTCATTAAAATTGAATCTCAATTTTAATTTATAATATATATATATATATATATTTATGTATTAAATCTAATTGCACGCCGACCGATAAAGCTTTAACACATATTAATGAGGAATAATGAAATTAGTATAATTTTATATGTTAGTCTTTATAATTAGTTATAGCTCTCTACTAGTTAGGAGTAAAAATTGCAAATTATTAAACTTCTTTAAATTTTGTGTATCTGCGAGGTTTTTATTGGTATTGTTGTTTTTTTGTTATTGTTTTAATAGTAGTAGTTAGTAGTTGTATGCTTTATAATTAGTTATTCTAATTTCATTTTTAATATTGTTAATATGATAATAAATTTCTCTAATTTAATGAAAAATGCATTTTATAGAATTTTATTATATAAATCCAAAATTCAAATTTTATTATATAGAATAATTAATAAATTAAATATTGCATGTAAGGTGGTAAATATTGATGAGCGTTTATATGTTTTGCCAAGGAAAAACAATGTGAAGAGCAATAAATATAATTAAGAGCTCTTGTCATCAACTTGTCCCCTTTAGAACGGACACTATATTAAATGTTATTAAACTAAATTTGGATAATAATTCAATTCAAAACAAAACACCAATCCCAAGAATCCTAGAGCTCTGTGACTCCAACACCTTTGCCGTTTTGTGGATTAAGACCGGATATTGTTGTTATTACTTTGTTTCAAGTATGTTCTGCACAAATTTATCCATTCAGCTCACAAAAATTGGACAATTGAGATTCTACCATAACAGAGAGTACATCAAAATTGGTAACAGAATATCTTGCATCTATGGATTATGCCCATAAAATCTTTTGTACCATAAATGATGTTCTAATCTTGTTCCAATCAATTTTATCCACACATTTATGTTGATTAGATATTGGTTGAGTCGGTCGTGCTAGGCCCAAGCTCAGGCCCAGGCATAGACAGCCCATTCATAAATGGCGGCTTCCCACCTGTAAGAGAAAGTCTAAACCTAGTAGGTATTTTTCAGATATAAATTCATTATCTCATCATAAAAAAGGTACGATTACAATAACCCTATTTTTCTTTACTTATCAGCCACCAAAAGCTCTCTCAAAAGCTGACTTGAGCGTCGGAGGGGTCTACTGGAAGTCAACCCCCGGCTTGCCTTTATTGCTTTGCAGGTATCTTTGACCCAGAATCAACCAATCTCATGGATCCAAGCAGCAGTGCCCAGCCCCACCAAAATCCAACAGAACCAATTGGCGCCTACCGTGGGGCCGGACATCAAGGCACCACGTCCAGAAACACTCAGATTAGTTAGGCGGCGGCGACGAATCCCGATGTAGCCGCTGTTGCAGCACTTGCATTGCAGGGAATGGGTTTGCGGCTACTTGCCGCCCTTCCGTCGCGTCACTCTGATCACCAGACACACCCTCCGTCCCTACACCAAAACCCTAGCATAAACAAGCCACCCCCTCAACACTCACATCAGCATGATCAACCACAACAGTCCCAAAACCAAGACCAAGAAGCACAAAGCATGGCCCTAGAGGATGACGCTCGAACCAGTTCACATCCTCACATCCAATACCCCCTCAACACGAACCCTCATGCGCCACAACTAGCCTTCCTCACACAGAGACAAATAGAAGAAGCAGCCGATCTATTGATTCGCCAAATCCTACAATCTCAACCGGAACAGCAACAAACCTCCGCTCGGCAGATTGGTGTGATGGCCGATCGGCACTCCGCTGAAGCTCTGAAAAAAATCGTGGACCAACAAATCAATGTGGCCATGAATTCCCTTCCCAATCAACCATCAGCACAGTACAGCTCTCCTTTCATTCCGGAGATCTTGGATAGCCTCCCAGCGGTCGGCACTAAGATACCGATGCCAAAAAAGTATACTGGAAAGACCGATCCTCTCCACTATCTGCAGCATTTTCAATCGATGATGAACCTACATTGCGTTCCAGACGCCATTCAATGCAAGGCTTTCTGCACAGCCTTTCAAGAAGGGGCTCGAAGATGGTTCAACAGCTTGCCCCCACGCTGCATAACTAGTTTTGAGGATTTTAAGCTGCTATTCCTCAACCAATTCGCCACAAGTAAACGGTCACAGAAGACTGTCTTGGAAGTAATGCAGCTGACCCAAGGAAGGAACGAGAGTTTGCGGGAGTTCATCACCCGATTTAACAATAAAGCTGTCGAAGTTCCTGACCTTACTTGCTCGTCCATGTTGGCTGCTTTGATGAGCAATATGAGGGATGAAGAGTTCAAGAAGTCGCTGGCTCTTGATCAGCCCAGGTCCATCCAAGAGATAAGAAATCGGGCAGACAA
>JANIJH010000224.1:7279139-7303466 GCA_024520975.1 Erythroxylum areolatum | reverse complement strand
CCAGCCAGCCTAGGCCCCCAAGACGAAGGGATATTATTCTTAATAACCGACCGATTCAACTCCCTTTCGGTCATCGTTGAAGGGTCGCTCGGTAGTTTCTCAACGATTTGCCTATCCTTCTGGGCACTCGTTCCGATTTCCTCACTCTCCCTTAACTCCAACGCCTCATTTCTACCGGCTTCTGGCGCCTCTATCGTTTCCGCTACTATCTCCAGCGACCCAACAACCTATAAAGCTCCTTCGGCGACCAGTTCCTGATGGAGCTCCCTCATAACCGTACTTACTTCCCCACTAGGACTCGGAGATGTCGGCGGCGAAGGCTGGCGAGGAGACGATGGAAAAGGAGAGGGGGAGCTAGATTCGTTCCTAGAGCTAGTTGACAACATGGTTACTGAAAATCACACTTACAGGCGAGGAAAGGAAGAAGGACGTACCTAGTTTAGTGACTAGAGTTAGAGATTTGGACGACGGTGAAAAAGGGAATCCAATGGCTGCAAACAAGGAGATGAAGAGAGAAAGCAAAGATTGAAGAGTCGAACACGCAAAAAGTGAAGAAATGTGTCGATTCCGAGCATTTATAACAAAATGCTGAGCGGGCGTACGGACAGAACTTGGACGCGCGGCAAAATCTGAGTCGTACGAATTAGGGTTGTCAGATATCCGGAGCGGCGTTGCAGTTGAAGCGATACGCACGATCCTTGACAGCTGTACGGCGCAGCAGTTGAAAGGACGAGTGTGACAGCTGTATGGCGGTTACAAAGACGTTTCATTTCAAATTTTGAAAACCCACCAGTGGATACGCGCTGTAAGTAATGATTAAATCCAATGCTTTGATTAGACACGTTCGATCAGTCGATCTTATGCCTACATTCGATCGATCGGTTCTATCTCTACTCTCGATCGGTCGGTCTTATCCCGAGCCGTCTCGCACTAAACGACGATGTCTAATCGATCGGGCCTATCACGAGCTATTATGCGGATGAGCCGCACAATCCTTATATACTCCATCGACCCTTCTCCATGATCAGAGTCGAAGAGTTGGGGGGTTTATGGTTGGGTCGGTCGTGCTAAACCCAAGCCCAGGCCCAGGCATAGACAGCCCATTCATAAATGGCGACTTCCCACCTATAAGGGAAGGTCTAAACTTAGTAGGTATTTTTCAGATATAAATTCATTACCTCATCATGAAAAAGGTATGATTACAATAACCTTATTTTTCTTTACTTACCAGCCACCAAAAGCTCTCTCAAAAGCTGACTTGAGCATCGGAGGGGCCTACCGGAAGTCAACCCCCGGCGTGCCTTTATTGTTTTGCAGGTATCTTTGACCCAGAATCAGTCAATCTCATGGATCCAAGCAGCAGCGCCCAGCCCCACCAAAATCCGACAGAACCAGATATAAATACGTAGATAAGATTTAGTAGAATATGATAGAAACTGATTTATTGGAACAGAATACCTAGTCCTAGATTATATCTCTACTCTGTTTTATTTCTTAAATAAGGCAAGATTTCTCCTTCTTTTTTATCTTGGCAACGAGAAAGCATAATGTCTTTTATTTGATTAATGCGACTTCTTATAAATAACGTTGGAAGGTCTCACAAGAGTTGTTCTCAATTTAACCCCGCACTAAAAGTTAAACCAGTCAAATAGGAAATTTAAAATTTAAAAAGTTCAATTGATATTAAACTGTTATAAACAAAGTTGCTAATATTATACCAAACTTGGTACAAGATTGGGTTCTAGGTACTATACCGGTATCAGTTAATATCAAATACCGTTTCATATAATTTTTTAAATTTATGAAATAGACTCTAAAATTTTTTAAAATTTGCAAAATATTGTATTGGTATATTGTATATTTGTACAGTATACTTTACAAGTTTCAACTCTGTCTCCAAAAATTATAATAATAATAATCACAATTATTATAAAAATAATAATTTTTAAATATTTCACATATAAATAATAACCACAATTAATATAAAAAACAATCATCATTATACAAATATAAAATTAAGAATAATACAAAGTATTTAAAATATTACAATAATACAATTTCATCATTTTAATAAATAATAATTATATCAAAACATCCAATAAAAAGAACAATAAATATTCGCAACTCTCAAACTATTACAATTTACAACAAGAGTTGGTGATAAGGAAACAATTAAGTAGAAATTAAACCTGAAATAAAAATATTTACAATTACATTACATATATAAAATTTAACATAAATATCAAATATAAGTAAAATTAAAAGAAAAGAAAAAACAAAAACCTAGAGCGAACTTCAACCATCTACGAGAGGATATCCGCTATAACTGCATTGACTTCAATTATCATTTGGTACAAAATCCTCATCATTAAGAGGAGCTTCATCATTATTATCATTCAAATTTAATATACCAAATGACATGTCAATGATTTCCCATCCAAGATTATCTTCCGAGTCACTAACATATAACAAATTCGGTTATTTAGAAACCTAATATGCCAAAAGATCAATATTATCAGTAAAAATTGGATCAGTTGAACTAGTTATGCTATTAAGAGTCCTACTTGTGTTATTAATAATGATAATAATGATAATAACATAACTTTCGTGAAGCTTTAAATTGTAATGAACAAAAATCAAGTCATTCAACCTCTTATGCTCCAATCTATTCCTTTTTATGGAGTGGGTAAATTCAAATGTGCTCTAATTTCATTCACAACCTGTTGCGCTTATACATTAACTTAAAATCTAAATTGCAAACCTTTTCAATTATGGAACACCATTTTCAAATCGATCCCACCAAGAAATTTTAAGTTGTAAGATAACAAAAGTAGTGTTATAAACAAAATAAAGTGTTAATTAATTTCAACAAATAAAAAAAGGAAACAACTAATACTTGGAGAAAGTTTTCCTCTTTGTTGAATAGCAATTGACATTTTAAAATCCCTATAAGACAACTTATAAAACTCCATTTATGAGCTTAAGAGATTTTGCATCACATCAATGCTAACAATTGTTGTAATAGTTAAAAGCATTTATCTATTAACTTCAGCTTTCTTGGTAAGATCCAGTTTAAAGTAGACATTAGGATTCAAAAACGCCCCAGCTGCAAACAACGGAGAAGAAAGTTGTTTTTTCCCTTCTCTCATTAATGATTGAAAGATATGGTGTGTATAAAGAAGGTTTATGTTCATATTGGCCTTGATTGTTTTCATTGCTCTCTCCATGACATTAAAAAAAACCTATTGTTGACTTTTCTTGAATATCAGCTAAGCGAAACGCTCTCACTAAAGGCTCACAAATTCGGATAACAAATTGACATTGAAACCAAAATTATCTATCTTTTAGTATAATTTTACAAACCTCCACTCCAACATTAGACCTAGTGCATTGAGATGCAATCCACTTATCACTTTTAAACATTTGTCTTAGCTCTTTCTTCATCATAACAAAAGACTGAAAGGATAAGAAATTTGTTGCAAATCTTATCACAGAAGGACGACACAAATTCTTACCATTGGTAAATTCTTTTCTTATTAAATTCAATACCCATGCACGATTATAAAAGAATTTTATCACCTTTTTAACTTTCTGCATAGTCTCATCAATAACAGGAAAATACATAGGATCTCCTATATTCTCTAGCATTAGATCAATGCAATGTGCACACAAGGAGTCCAAAAAAAGAATTATACTTATTCTGCAACCTTTTTTTGTCGCTTTATAAGCGGAATCATTGTCAGTAATAAACTGAACAATGTTTTCTGGCCCTACTTCATTCACAACTTCATCAAATATCACAAACAAAGTCTCAGTATTCTTAATAAGGCCAGATGCATCAATAGATTTAAAAAACATAGAGTCATCTGTAGAATAAACTAAAAAATTAATAATAGGTTCTTATCTCCTATTTGTCTAACTATCATATATGATTGAACATCCATAAGTACCCAATTTACTCTTCTTTTTGCCAAATAATTTCTAATTTTAGAAACATAACAACTCAAAAGTTTACCTCTTAAGTCATCAATCGAAGGATCTTTGTATCCCAGATCATAAAAGGCTATTGCATCCATCATAAGTTAATAATAATAAGACTGAATGACGAACCTATATCATACCACCATTTAGCTACTGTCATATTGATATTGTAAGTCGCATCTCTTGATTGCATTGCACTACAAATTGAAGGTTGGGCTCCAGGAGTTGTTCGTAGTGAAAAAAAACTAGTCACCTGTCTTTTTCTCTTCATCACTTCAGGTTCAAGTACTTCTTCTTAGACCCGAGATGGAGCACTACTAGTACCACTACCACTATCACTTTCAACATTTCCACAATCATCACAGAAACTAGAAAACAAACTTCCACTACCAATTTCAAAATTCAACCTTTCCCTTTTATCTCTCTCATATTGATATTCATCAAGCAATATTTTCATTTGTCGCTTCATATCATGACTTACTTTTTTACAAGGTTCCATATCTCCTTTAACCCCAGCTAAAAGTTTCTTTAATCGGGTGATTCTTCCATATTTCAAATGTTTGTTAGAAAACAAGCAAATAGATAGTTCCTTATATCGAGAACTAATGTAGTATGAGCCTAAGCTGGATCGTTGTATCTTCCTAAAACGGGTTGATCAGGAGTACATGAACTTCCTTCTATTTATCTGTAAAAAATAAATAAATGCATATATTAAAATAAATAACATATAGTTTCATTACACAATATGCATATTCATCTTATATAATATAACTCATTTTGTATGATTACATTATACGCAATTCAATTTCATGGAACATAATTCACTATAGGCCAAAAAACTAACAATTCAATTATTCAAAATATATAATTACACAAAATATACATAAACAGTTTTTATTTTCAACAATCACAAAACATACATAAACAATTTACATTTCCAACAACCACAAAACATACATAAACAATTTTCATTTCCAACAATTTCGAACAATTTCAATTAAAAGTTTCAATTGTAAGGATTAAGTTAAAGGGTGTGATATGATTTACATAATCGTCAAATAATGAATGACATATCTTATACAATTGTTCATACACATTTATTCATAATATGAGGATCAAGTTGAAGGATATAGTTTAACAAAATAATTTCTATTTCCAACAATCACAAAACATACATAAACAATTCTCATTTTCAACAATTTCCATTTCCAATAATCACAAAACATTCATAAAACAATTTCCATCTCCAACAATTTTCAAAAATTTCTATTTCCAATAATCACAAAATATTTATAAAATAATTTTCATTTCCAGCAATCATAAAAAATTCATAAAATTGTTTTCATTTTCAACAATTACAAAGCATACATAAACAATTTCTATTTCTAATAATTTTCAACAATTTTCTTTTCCAATAATCACAAAATATTCATAAAACAATTTCCATTTCCAAAAATTTTCAACAATTTTCATTTACAATAATCACAAAATATTCATAAAATAATTTTCACTTCCAACAATCATAAAACATACATAAACAATTTCTATTTCCAATAATCACAAAACATTCCTAAAATAATTTCCATTTCCAATAATTTTCATCAATTTCCATTTCCAAAAATTTTCATTTCCAATAATCACAAAACATTCATAAAATAATTTTCATTTCCAACAATCAAAAAACATATATAAATAATTTCCATTTTCAACAATTTCGAACAATTTCAATTCAAAGCTTCAAACATAAGGATCAAGTTAAAGGGTATGATATGATTTACATAATCGTCAAATAATGAATGACATATCTTATACAATTGTGCATACACATCTATTCATAACATGATGATCAAGTTGAAGGATATATTCATAACGTAAGGATCAAGTTGAAGGATATAGCTTCTTTTGAAATGTTTTTTTTTTCTTATTTAAAGCTTTGAATCTTCTTTTCATTTCTAACAAACCATAATATTATATACAACATTCTATATTTGGTTCTTCAATATATAAGTTGCTTTTACAATTTTTAATTGACATTAATAAGTCTAAGTATAAATGATTGGAGCCTATAACATATTCACAATTTGCAAATAAGTTCTTTTTGGACACGTTTATTACATCACTACTTTTACACATTATCTATTATTGTAAACGAGTCATAGATTCATACATCACATGCACAACAAGAGAGCAGAAGTGTCAGAATCTAAATTCCAACTCCACAACATCCCCAAAATTCCAAAATCTTAGATGCATGCATACACAGATTATATGAACATGAAATTTCAGCACATATACCTTTGCTAATGCTCTTCCTTTCTTTAATTTTCTCCTTGTTTGGGTTGTAACAAATACCAAACACCTTCCTTTATCACTCAAAAACACGGAATGATGAAGAAAAAAGCAGTGTATAAAGGTGGTTAGAGCACCAAACAAGATGGGTTCAAGTAGATGCTCAAATGGAGAGATAGATCAAGATTATGTTACATGCAAATAGATTCATGCAACAATTCCATAAATTGCATGAACAAGACTCAATACCACTTCTCTCTAACTCCAGAACACTTTTGGACCCCTTATCCTGTCACTTAAGTGTGTTTTAACTTGTTAGTACATGTGTACATAAGTGAAGAACTCACTTATGCATCATCTGTCGTGCCTTCAGTCACGACCACAATCGTGTCCTACTTCTATAACAGTCATGCACACTTTGTTTTTCATCCGATTTTTTATGCGTGTGACCCTTAGATTGTCGGTTATTTTGAGTACTTGAATTAGCTCTTAATCCGAGCAAATCATGGATGGTTTCATGCCACTTGAAGGGTTTTATGATACCAATTTACTAGAATATAAGTGGATTAACACATGAACTCTTCGATAGTTAATTATCCAACTTACGAATCTTTCTATAGACAATTATCGTGCAATTCGTTCCTTCACCATTCTATACCCCACTTAGTTTGGAGTATGGACTATGTGTCAACTTCTACTAGACTGACTACGTCACATCTAATTCAAGTGATGTTAGTTCTTATCCTGGGATTTCATTACTCTTCATGACATATAACTGCTTTAGCCAGAGACTCCTAAGTAATGACCCAAACAAGAGGTTGTGGGTATCATCTCCTTCTATTAGGAGTAGTGAATTCTTTATTGGCTACCCCATTATCTTCGAATACCAATAATTGTACCCAATTACCACCCTATGAGCGACCTCGTCTTGAAGCAATAATAAATAATGATAAAGTATAGGATTAGTATCCAAGATATCCTTAAGTACCTCAAGTCTAAGGATATTTGCACCGTTACTATGATGAGATTAATCATTGACATTTGATAGATCATCCATATGATAATCTCATAGCGGGTCTTCCGATATACTTACTACTCTTAGTAAGCATCCACATGTTAACTTTAAACATCTTATGCTTACAGTTTGTGAGATCTACTGCTTGATCAAATCAAGAAGTATAACATGTGCTAGTCTATCCAAATTAATAATGTCCTGTCTTATTAATTCTATGACTAGGGATAGTTTAGATACTAAGATAATTACACATGATAGGAATCTCATTATCATGATCTCATCATGATTTTCTTCATGTTATGTTTTGTATTATGAACTTCATTAATTTACTTTAAGTTCGACATCAATTCATAAATAAACGAGCATCAAATCAATGAAAAATTATCTTTTACTTCATTAATCAAAACAAAGTTTGTACAAAAGTGCTAAAGGTGATAGCCTTTAGAACACTACTCTGACAATTATAAATATTTATGATAGCCCACACATATATATTACCAAATAATTTAACATATTTTATACTTAATTAACTATTTACCCAAAGCTAATACCCAAATACTATCATTAACTACAACCGAATTATTATTAACTTACAATTGCATAATTTTATACTCAATTAATTATTTACCTAAAGCCAATACCCAAATATAAAATACCATTTCACAAATTTTAAGAATGTGCCAATTAATTATTTAAGTCTTTACAAGTTTGCAACTTTAATATTCTCGGTTTAAATTTTTAATTTAAGTTGTTTCAACTTTCAACTTACAAACTTTCAATTGAATCAATTCAATTCATCAATATCATCACATATTCACATCAGGTCATGCATTTCATTCATAAAAAAACTTATCATAAATTTCTCTTAATTAGTTAAACTTAAACTAATCTTCAAAACCAAACCAAAAATCAACCAAACAATCATTCAACTCCAATATCCAATCCAATCCAACCCATGCAAATCACAAAACCAAAACAACATTGTGACTCATTCAACTCCAATATTCAAATCACAAAATCGTGAATCATTTAACTCCAATATCCAACTCAGATACATGCTAAATCACAAATCAAAAAACCAAGTTCCAATCGATTTACAAATCCAAGATCTAACCGAATCACAATCAAAATTGCAATTAAGTAGAAAATTTCGAAACTAAAAAAACACACCCATAAACCAATTCAGAAGCTTCAGATTTTGAGTTGGGTCTTTGGGTTAGGTGATATGTCACAACTTCGGGTGTAGATTTGGGTGAGCAGCAACCTGGTGGCGATGACGTGGTGCGGTGGTCCTCGTAGAGGAGGGTTAAAGACGGTGGCATCTTCGAGACTTTGTGCGGAGGAGTTGAGGATCTCTGATGCTGGCATGGTCGGGGAGGATGAGGGAAAGAGTAGCACCGCTGGAGAGGGAGCAGTATCGTTGGAGATGAAGAGGAGAATGATAGAGAGAGAACGACAGTGGTGAGTGAAAGTGAGAATCGGTGAGAGAGAGAGAGAGAGAAAAAATAAGAAGAAGGAAGCTTCGGGAGGGTGAGTGAGGAACGCAGAGAGGGGTCTTTTTAAGGTTTAAATTTTCCTACTGTTTCCAATTTTATGGTACCAATTGGTACGCGGCCGGTATTTTGGATACTGATCGGTACCGAAGGAAAACAAGTGGTATCGATCAGTATCTCTGGCTAGTACCCAAATAATAAATATCGTTCTGTTTTCTGGCTAGTACAGAACGATATTCGTTCCCTTGGTCATAAATCAGTTAAAATTGAATAAAATTAAAGAATTAGAAATATAATTGAAAGAAATTGTCTTTATCTATTGAAAATTTTGATGTTTAATTAAAAAAGAGATTGTTAAATAAAAATTAATTAATTTATTTTAGTTTATAAAAACTTATTACTTTACAAATATTGACCGATTAATTAATTAACTAGCTGGCTTTAAATAACAAGAGTTATTAAAGTAAATAGAGTAAGACTTATAAGTTAAACCTCATCTATTACTTTCTAGGTTTATTGAATAAGACTTATAAGTTAACTAATGAGTTTTTGATTAAAAAATTCAACAAATTTTGTCGGTTCAACCGTAAATTTTTTTAACTATTTAGTTTTTGAGTTCAATTTTTAATTTTTCGTTTCGTACTTTAATAACTCTTGTTATTAAAAATTGATTAATTTATTAATTAATTAGTAACTTTTATTAATTAATAAGTTATTATAAATTAAAATAAATAAATTTATTTTTATTTAAAAATCTCATTTTTCAGTTAACCTTCAAATTATATGATAAATTAGAAAAATCTCTTTTAATTATATTTCAAATTTCTTAATTTTATTCAATCATTAACTGGTTTTATAACGATCTAATATCGACTAAATTTTTAAAATTTTAAATTTCTTGTCTTATCAATTTAACTTCCGATCTAATTTTTAAAACGTTACTTTTTAGAGTAAAAAAAAAAAAAGAGAATTTCATGCAAGAGAATACAAATACGTAGATAATAGTGCAGGAGAGACTCAGAATTTGTTTGCTTCTGAGTTCTGTGCATCAGAGAGCGGTGTTTGACTTGTTGACTGATTGATAGATCCAACGGCTAAGACAGCATCTCCCCTTTTCTCTTGCTCGTGTGTGCTTGCTCTTTCCTCTCTTATGACAACACACTGAGTTTCGGGTGAATTTGCATCGGGTTTTAATCTGTGGATCTGCATTGTTCACTTTGAATTTTGTTGTTATGAAATGCTAAGTTGGTTTCTTTTCTGTGTCCTTCTTTTCCTCATTTCTTCAATTTTGAGCTTAGCTTTTTAGTAAAACAGATTCCTTTCTTTGGTTATCTCTGAAGTGACTAAAGTTGCTGTGAGGTGTCATTTCACCAACTTATTTTTGCATGATTACATTGCCGAAATTTAAGTTGTAGATCCTGATGATGGGATCAGAGTGATAACTCCAATGTTGATTGCTTGGTTGCTGATTTTTCCTTCTTAAACTTAGTGTCTTGGTAGTCGAAAAGTTATGATTTTGTATGATTGATGAAGTAAATTTGATGGCTTCTCAGGTTCTAAGAGATACAGGAGGCTGATAGGGAGTTAGTGTGGCCCTTTCAGCTACAGTAATTGGTTGTTAAAGTGACTTATTCCAAATGTTTGATTTCCGAGGATAAGGTTGGTAACTACATGGTGGTGGATTTTGTTTCTTTAATACTTCTTCTTTCTTGAATATGTCGGTGACTTGCATGTTTCATCAAGAGAGTAAGAGATACTTGTATATAAAGGAACGAACTTTCAATCAATCATCTAAGATGTAGGGAAGTTCTTTAAGATTATAACTACATGTTAATAAATTAGATAAATGGGTCTTGGGTAGGAGCAAATAGGCAATGCGGTCGGTCAATAAGCTTGTCAGGAATTCCATTATGCTCAGACCCACAAGTTTATCATGCTGATAAAGCTTTGATGCATCCCTCTATGATGAAAGGTGTTGTCATTCTGTGGCAACGAGGATTTTCCTGTGACCTTCGTTCATCTCACTTTTAGCTTCTGCTCAAGGTTTCGTAGTTCCAGTTAAGTTCATGATGCGTTATTTTTGTTTGAAATTCTACCTTGGCTGTAAATGTATTCTGCCTGTAGTTTGTTTTCTAGTTCAGTGTCACACTATGTTTCTCAGAGATGCCATGTGAAGAATGAATAAATTCTCTTCCAAGTGTTTGTCTAGAGCTGTTAGGCTGAAAAGATTTTTCCTGTTTATATGGGGCCTTTATGTTTTTTGCAGATGGCAATGAAATGATGATTATCTTTATTTTTTAGTTTGGACAAGTGTTCTAATGGGTGATGGAACTCCATCACCTGTGTGCTTCTTGTTTCAAATCCTTGGCAACAGTGGATCTGTACTTTTGGTCTATATTTCAACATGTAGGGTATTTTACCATATTATTTAAATTCTTAAGGAATGATGTCTCCATTTTTCTTCTCTCTTTTTTTTTTGTCACTAGTCTTGATATTCACTGCTCGCATTCTGATTTTTGGATGCTATTTTGTGATATTCTCTGTCAGGTCTGTACTTGTTCAAGTTAAAGTGACTGGCACCATGGGTGTTTCCGGGAAATGGATAAAAGCATTAGTTGGTTTAAAGAAATCAGAAAAGTTACAATCTTCAGAGAAGGAAGAAAATGTGAATTAATCGTTCCGCCACTTTTTATTTATGTTTCTTATTTTAAAGCTTGAGATGTGTACTACACATGTATAAATCTTAGTGAGCTTTTGACATATTCCCACAATTTCTCCTTCGAGTGATATTGTGATCTTTTAGTACTAAATTCATTTCATCTTACTCTTCAATTGTGGATGTATCATTAACACCTGCATTTATCCTTTCCTTCTTTCATGAATTTATTTTACTAGTCTTGACTTCCTTTTGTTTGGAAAAGTAAATGAAGTTCCTGTGATGAAGAGTGATATCAAGTTAGTTATATTGGTTTTTTCTTGTCTTCTTTTTGAGTTCTTGCAGACATCAAACGTTAAAAAGTCCCGGCATAGGAGAAAACATTCAGTTGAGGTGGAAGCTGAAAAACTGCAGGAGGAGTTCAACGCCAATTTTGCTACTCCAATCAGTGATCACAACATCCATTCTGTTGAAGATTGTTCTGAATTCCCATCTGCTTCACTCCATGCACAGGACACGGCTCATCCTCAGCAGACATTGAGAGAAGAATGGGCTGCTACACTCATCCAAACAGCTTTTCGTGGATTTCTGGTAGTGCCTCTTTATGTTGTCTGATTATCTTGTTGGTGTTTTCACAAACTTTACACCTGACAAATTTAAATAATCATCTTAAGTGCACTCATCCTTGTGGTTGTAATCCACCTTGAAATTGTTTTGGCATATGACTAGGCTAGAAGAGCTCTAAAAGCTTTGAAAGGTTTGGTGAGGCTTCAAGCGCTTGTCCGGGGCCAAGCTGTGAGGAAACAGGCTGCAATTACTCTTCGCTGCATGCAAGCTTTAGTGAGAGTCCAAGCTCGTGTACGAGCAAGGCGTGTTCGCTTGGCATTGGAAAGTGAAATTGCTCGACAGAAGCTTCAACAACAACTTGCAAATGAAGCACGAGTTCGAGAAATAGAGGTTAATTATGTGAAATTTTTTTCTCTCTTTCCCTTCTTGTCTGATTGTACATGTATTGGTATGCAACATACTTATATGAGACATGTGCATGACAGTTCTTGTTTTGATTGGAAGACTTGAGTTATTCTTCTCTGTACATTCAGAAAAAATTCTTGTATTTTACTCATTTTTTCATGTCAACAGTTGATGCTTATTGGCCAATTTGCCAGCTGCAGAAATTTTTATCTGTGTTTATTTTGATTATTGTACCTTTTATAGCTGGTAAAGACATTGACAGAAAGATTGAGGTCTATATGAGAGGGGTTCAGGTGCAGTTTTGTCACTAACTCCGGTAGATAAATATGGTGTTGTTGAACAAGGGGATTTAGGTCTGTCTGAGAGGGATTCAGATTCAGTTTTATCACCAAATCCAATAAGTAAATATGATGTTGTTGAATAGGGGGGTGATTATCAGTCCGCGTCATTTTATTTTTATAATTTCTTGCAAAACTGTTCAATGTTTAGCCACGTTGTGGCATGAAGGTAGCATGAAGAGCAGTGAGTTTTAGTAACTAAAGATGTAAAACTTTTGGCTAATTATTTAAACCATTTTACAGCTACTTCTTGCTCCACATTTAGAGCTTTTCTATTTTTTAGTGTTTCAATCCATATAGTTAATGAAGATTGACCAATTCTGGCCTAATGTTGAAAATGAAAAGCTTAAGCAAGGCCCTCTTCTAGTCCTTCCAATTTATAGAAATATGCTTACTTCCAATTATCTAAGATTGAGCCACAAATGTCCGCCCTTTTTACATGGAAATTACATATTTTTAGTTTCATATAGCTGCTTTCTTTTGTTGTTAAGACTTACTGGGTTCTTCATCCATTTCTTCCATTACACAGGGAGGTTGGTGCGATATTGCAGGATCTGTTGAACAAATCCAAGCCAAGTTGCTGAAGAGACAGGAGGCTGCAGCTAAGAGGGAGAGGGCAATGGCATATGCACTAGCCCATCAGGTAAAAGTAGGGAGCTGCTTTGGTTTCGTATAGGGATAGCATTTCACATTTTGTATGAAGGTGATTGTAAAGTGCAGGAGATAATTTTAGATCACAAAATTTCAGGTTTCCAGCCATCTTACATTTGAAAACTCCACATGAACTTAAATTGCCATTTCTGTAGATAGTGATTCATGTTTAGTTAGGGTTGATATTGAACATGCCAAAATGTCAAATATCACATTAATTTTTTTTCCTGTGGACACTGCAGCTTGGATACTTGTTATGTTCCATTGTCATGTTTTAAATTTTTGTTAATAATTTAAATTTGAATGAGATTCTTTCTATATGTTGAATTTGCTTCAGAATCTCACTTGCATCTTGAGGGTGTTTCATGCTGCAGCAGATACTTATTTGAGGTAAATATCTATTTATGCAGTGGCAGGCAGGGTCAAGACAGCAAGCTGAACTCTCTGGTTTTGAACCAGATAAAAGCAGTTGGGGTTGGAATTGGTTGGAGAGATGGATGGCTGTTCGTCCATGGGAGAACCGCTTTGTTGACATAAATCTCAGGGATGGAGTGAAGATTCTTGAAAATGGAACAACTGAGGGTGCAAATGGCACAAAACCTCAGTCAAAGTCCACCAGTAAAAAACCAGCTCCATCAAATCTTCAACCAAATGTTTCAAACCATAAAGCTGGCCAATCTCTTTCTGATGGAGGTAGTTCTTCACCTAGTAGGTGTATGTCCGCAGGCATGCTAGAGCCGTCCAACAAACTTTATGCTAAGCCAAAGCCAAAGTCGAAGCCAGTTCTAGAGGATATGGCTGAAGAAGGCAACTCAAAACCAGGTATCTTTACAAGATCTCGTAGCAATCCAAAACAGACATCCACACCGCCAGATAAACAGACGAGAAAGAGGTTGTCTCTGTCTAATAGTGGTTAGTCTCGCTCTCCCTCAAGTGTTAAATAGAAGCCTGCTATTGTTCTAATCTTAGTCAGTTCTTTGAGGTTCAAAAGAGATGCAGTACACACATAAGATGGAAGCATATTGCTTTCTATGGTAATAAAACTGAAATTAAATTGTGCTGCATTTCATTGCATATGAAAAGTGAGCTTGCCTGCTAATATGCATGTCTCTAGGTTGTCGACAAAATGATGGTTGAGTTGGTCAGTAGTAACAGGTGGTTTTATAGATAATGAAGTTCTTTATGTACATACGAAGTTCTTTATTGTGGTTCGAATGGGGGTTCCTTCCTCTAAAAAACTTCAAGTTTTTAGATTAAGCTCTGAAAGTTTATTGGGTTATTCTCATCATTGGCAACATTTTGATTTGTTTTATCCATGATTTTAAAAAATGGTTTAAGCAGGAGGGAGTTCTGGGACACAGGCTCTTAGGAACGGAAGAGTTGCTTCGAAAGGGACACCTGAAGCTCACAAGTCTATCAGGGATAGATCCAAGCTAAATGGACAAGGTAGTTCTAACTTTGCAGAATTTGTCCCTCAAGCTACTGATCAACAGCACTAAGAATCTGATGGAAAGTGAATGAGAGTACATGGATTCTGCATCCATGAGGCTGTACCATTTGTATACATAGGACAATGCTCCGAGGAGATGCAACCACATTGCAGTGTTCCTGTCATAAGCTTATAAGTTGGGTTTACAAGGCAAGGTTCAGGATGGTGGCTGGCTCGTCAGGATGATAAGAGAAGCAGGTTTGGTTTGCAGTTGCTTGGTCATTGAAATTGTTGTTGTTAAATTATGTGATAAAGCCGTATTCGATTTGAAATACATGTTTCTTTTTTCCTGGAGCAATTGGTCTTCATGTCATATAATCCCTTTTGGTTTCTTACCTAGTCTCCATTGGATCATGATTCAAGAATGCGTTTCTCGATAAGCTATGCAGGCAGAAAGAAATACACTTTATTTAACATTGTAAATCATGCCACTGGATTGAATCATAGCACAAAGTCATTTGCATTCTTCATTGCTCTAGACAGAGTTTGGATACTATGTTTAGCTTTGCCTGTATTTAATTATCATATTTAGTGATTGTTGCTATATTAGTTCAAAGCAAAAGGCTTCTTTTTTTTTCTTTCAATTCCGATGCAGCACAAACCACGCACTTTTGAGTGAGCTATTTGACAAATCATTGATCGAAACTAAGTGCCTGGTTTAATTTGTAAATCCTCATAGACTTCTCCTTGGAACTAATTGAAGGGGTAGTGATGTTAAGTGTAATGGTACAATCCTTTCAACATCCTAAGTAGAGATGATAACTTTAACTTGATCCAGTTTGAAGTTAATGGATCAAATTTTAGGTAGTCGGGATCAAGTTTAGATTAGAAAGAATTAATTTGGACGATTCGAGCGAATTTGAACAAAAGGGCATTATTTTATTTAATAATTAAAAAATTAAATGATCAAAATGATGGTTTGAATAGGCCAAATTTTGGTATTCAATCTATTATCGTGATTAATATTAAGATAGGTCTTATATTCCCTTCTTATATCCTCACTTTGGTGCAAAAGGAAATATCAAGGCAAAAAGGGTCATGCCTTATTTAATTTGATTTCTATTATTTTAGATGATTCTTATTGTTATAAAGTTATATATTGGAACTCTTATTGAAAATGTCGTTAGTCTACACCGTAGAAATTTAATATTTTGATTGAATTTAATGTTAAATACCATTTGAAAATCGATCCCCTTTGTTTTTTAAGCTTGTTTTGCATGGATTCTATGCTTATGGTGTTAGTTTATGAATTCTATCGAGGACGGTTATAATATGTGTAGCCTTTTTTTTATATTTTTATAAAGAGGTAATTTATATGAATTGAATCTATAATCAGGATCGTTCTTAATATTTTATAGGCCTTGGATAAAATTAAAAAAAATTCTATTGTGACCTATTTTTGATCCCTCATATAGAATAAAAATAAACAAAATATAGGTCCTTTTTTTTGTTCTTTACGAGATCAAGAGTAGTCCCCATTTTGTTTTATTTTATTTTTTATAAGGATAAAAATAAGTTTTATTTTATCATTTATAAAGATAGGCCTTAGGCAGATGTCCACTCTGTCCTTACCCAAGGCTCACCCCACCTGTAATTTTATGGTCGCAAATAAGCAACTCTATCAATTATTTTAAGGCTCATTCTTAAGTTTCATAAGTTATTGCTTAAGTTTGGTAAACGCAATTTCAACTTTACTATTTTCTACATATTTGATGACCAATGGGATTAAATTAACTTTTGTGGATAAGAACACCTTATAATTATGAATTGGACTTCCTTAAGTCAATCGTTCTAACAAAAATAGTTTTTTTTGTTGTGATTATTCACTTATGATTTTAAAGGGTTTATTTTTTTGCTAAATTTTAATAAGATGATTTCAAATTTGTGCTCAATAAATTTATATCCATAGATCACAAACATCTAATTATTATATATTTTAACATAATTAAAATGATTTGTTAGAAATTTGCCTTCTTTTTTTATCATTCGTATGTTGCTAATCTTCCTCCAAGCCCATTCTTAATGTTTTATAGGCTTTGAGTAAAATAAAAAATAATCTTTTTGTTTTTTATAAGTGTCAATAATGAATTTTTTTTAAAAATAAAATAAAATAAAATAAAATAGGAATAAATCAAGAGTAAATTCTGACTAGATACCCTTTCTGCCCTTGTCGAAGACCGAACGTGTCTTCCTCATGTCTCCATCTCGCCAAAGTTAATTTCTCTGTTTACCATGAAACTCTTACGTTTATATTGTATAGATTTCATTGTCAGAAGTCTCATAAACATATTCAACAATGGTCTCATCGACATCATCAATCTTAAGATGGTACCTTGGGACAATGCTCACATTGAAAAAATTAAACATAATGTGGTCAATTACAGTTAACAACTTTGAAATTTTAATATGTTTTGTGATTATTATTAAATGATGGTCACACACCTCAACATTGCAAATTTCTATACTTATGACGCGTGTTAAAAAAAAGGATGGTAGTTAGGTAAATAGATGGTGTATATATATTATTTGGTTAAACTATCCGATATTCGACGCCACACAGGCAATCAATTAATCCTAATTTGAGTCGGATTGGACCTTTACGAGCAGCAAAGCTCTCCCTCACGAGTGCAGCTCCATTCTCGAGACTCAAAACCGAAATCTTAGTTAAGGATAGAGGAGTCCCAACCACTCTACCACAACACTTGCAAGTAAACGGTGTATATATATATTAATATAAATGTACTAAGTATTTGAAAAGCTCAATCTCACACTATAAAGAATGAGATTATCACAAATGCCTTAAGTGTAAGTTATATAGATGTTCAATATATGGTTGGAAAGGTTCCCTTGCTAATGTAGGGTGTTTCGAGATGTATTATTTAGAAGAAGTACGTTAAAACAACTTTTATGTTCAAATTTTAATTAAAATATAATCGAGTTTAGCCTAAACTTAATTAGGCTTAAGGCCATTTAAGTCCGATAAGGGCTCAAGTCCATTTGAATTTCTAATCGAGTTTATTCCTTTAGTCCGAACTTGGCCCGGTCCAATCAATTCAACGTTAAGGCACACTAATTCAATTAAGTTTTAGAGCTCCTCTCATATGTTAAATTTCAGGTTTTGATTTATGTGTCATTAAAAAATAATTAAAGTTACAAATAAATAAAGGAAAGAAGGGTTTAAATGCTTATCTGTGTATCCACATAGCTGCAAATGATATTCCATTTCTTAAAAACATCAGAACAGTGATCCACATTCCGAACACATCACAGAATACGGAGAAGATGGGTTGGATCCAATCTGGTATGCCTGAAATGGGGATAATTTATTTTATTATAATTACGCACGTCCTTTAAGAAAAATAATAAAATATAATTTTTCTAGAAGTTATTTTATTTAAATAAATTTAATTTTAAAAATCCATATGTTGAACCTACTTCATGTTCAAATACAATGATTTGTCATTTGTGGGCAGAGAAAGTATTGATGCCTTAAGCCTGACGATAGTTAATTAGAATGTTAGATACGAGTCATTGCGACCAAGACTTCCTCAAATATGGGTCTGGTATGGCATGGTTGTCTTAACCACCGTTACAATTAACGGCAAAGAGAGCCTGCTGTTCTGTGTCTTACCATATGCTAACTCTCCACAGACTCCACTCCTCCAGTCCTCCACCACCGCCGCGGCACCACCGCCACCTCCATCGTCCATTCAAGAAAATTAAATAAAACAAAACAAAACCCTCAAACCGTTTTCCAAAACCCATTTTCTGTTAACAAAACCACTCCGCAACTTCACCCTCAACACATACTTCTTCTTATGCCAAGTACTCACACCCCTTCTTCTTCTTCTTCGATATGCCAAAGTGTAAAACTTTCACGCGTATTCTCCTTCTCTGTAACCGCAAGTAGAATAATAGGAGGAGGAGGAGGAGGAGGAGGAGGCGTTGGGGGCATGTTCTCAGCCCCATTCGTACTCACCTTCTCTCTCCTCCTCTCTGTCCCTATTCTCTTCCTCGTTGTCGGACCCAGAATCTTCCCTCCCACTCCTCTCGCCGCTCCCATCTCCCCTTCCGACGAGCTCGACGATCTCTCCCTCTTCCACCGCGCCGCCGCCGCCTCCTCCTTCTCTCGCCTCGCCTCACCCAACTCCAAGCTCAAAATCGCCTTCCTCTTCCTCACCAATACGGATCTCTATCTCTCTCCTCTTTGGGACAACTTCTTCAAAACGGCCCATTCTTCTCTGTACAACGTCTACGTCCACGCCGATCCCTCCGCCAACGTCACCGTCCCCGGCGGCGTTTTCAAGGACCGTTTCATAGACCACGCTAAGCGCACTTACCGCGCCTCCCCCACTCTCATATCCGCCACGCGCCGCCTCTTAGCCACCGCCGTCCTAGATGATCCCGCCAACGCGTTCTTCGCTGTGCTGTCCCAGTACTGCATCCCTCTCCATTCGTTTAAATACGTCTACAGTTCCCTTGTTGACTCCAGATCCTTTGATTTGTCCTCTGATTCTTCTTCAAACACTGACCATGGTGTTCGGATCCAGTACAAGAGCTTCATCGAGATAATTTCCAAAGAGCCTCGATTGTGGAAGCGCTACATTGCGAGAGGGAGGTATTCAATGATGCCAGAGATACCCTTTGAAAAGTTCCGAGTTGGGTCTCAGTTCTTCGTGTTAACGCGCCGCCACGTACTCACGGTGATCAAGGACCGTCGTCTATGGAAGAAATTCAAGTTGCCATGTTACAGGGACGATGAATGTTACCCAGAAGAACACTATTTTCCTACTTTGTTGTCAATGGTGGATGAGAATGGATGTACTCATTATACATTGACGAGGGTCAATTGGACTGGCACTAAAAATGGTCACCCATATACGTATAAGCCCGATGAAATCTCGCCACAGCTTATTCGGGATTTAAGGAAATCCAACTACTCCAGTTCGTATTTGTTTGCGAGGAAGTTTTCTCCAGATTGTTTGAAACCTTTGTTGAAAATAGCTCATAAAGTCATTTTCCGGGACTAGAAGAAACAGTCACCGGTGAGTTAATGTTCCTTTTCTTTATTGTTTCACTGTTATTGTAAATTTGTTTGCTTTGCTAGAGAGAAATAGTGGGTGACTTGATGGCCACATATTTGTTTAGTTGGGTTGGTTTGGATCTAACACCTAAAGGTTGGAGATTGTCGGTTAAGTGGGTCGATCGAGTGATCAGTTTCAACTCCTTCTTTTGGGACATTTTACTTTGTGTTTTACTTTTACTGATGCTGTTTTAGGGAGCTTGAGGTTTAAGTTCTTTGCCTATCTTTTCTTAGGAAAGTCTTGCTCCTTTTGTCATTGTCCATGTATGATAAAGCCTGCATTACTATAACTTTGGTGCACTTGCGTTGGAATTATTTGGTTGTTGCAGTTGGGTTTTTGTGGAACTTGGGGATCACAATATACCTACCATGAAAGGTGGTTGTACGTTCTGATTATTAGGATCACAATATACCTAAGAAAAAGGATGTTTTGGTAATTGAAACTAGTATACTAAGGTAGATCTGGTAATTTAATGAAATTCAATTGAGCTCCTGATTCGTAGCAAGATGGCATTACCTAAAATGAAGGAACATCCACCTTTGGTTAAAACCTAATTCAAGTAACTTGTGATACCTCTTCCCAAATGACTTCACTTTGATGCCAGGATAGAACAAGAAAAAGAGAAGAAGTTTGATTTTCAAATTGAGAATGTTATGATTTCAGACAGTTCTCAAGCATTCTAGTCATTAGTATTTAACGATGTTATGATTTCAGGTTTTCAAAGAAAGGACTTGCATTCCTTGTTGAGGGCTTTACGTTTTATGCTGTCTTGAAATTCCTAAGCATTTCAAGGTTATTACAAAATGTGTGTTTTCAGTGTTTAAGATACATTTGTTGGGTCGTTTGCATACATTCCATGTGATAGTCCGATAGTTTATTGCATAACCTTGTGGGTTCCCAGCTTGAACTGACGCGTCTGATCTATTCTTCAGGTGAATAAAGTTTTGTGAAGATATGTACATGGGAAAGGGGAAGAGAATACTTGTGGAAGTAAATTTAGTTGGTTGAGGGTTGTGGTATTAGTATGGAAGAGGTGTAAAGTGTAGAACTTCAGCTTAGAGACTTCAAGGGAAGGTCTCTCTTGCAAGTTGCAGGTACAAGGAAAGCACAAAAGGGATCTTGAATACTGCAAGTAGAGGTAAGGACTATTGCGGGTAAAAGAAAGAATGTATTTTAATGGTGTAACAATCATGAAAAGTGTTTTACATGGCAGTAGGGTAGGGTTCAGTCTTTTTGAATGTGTACATAAATGAGTGAATGATGGAAGAATATTATTGAAAGCATCCAATGTGACTTCCTGATAGGAAGATTGCCAATTCAATACTCATCTTCAAAATGGCAGAAGAGACTTGAGTTCAAAAGCAAAGCTATGTACTGTACCTTTTACGTGTTCATATCACAGATATTGGTTAAAAAGGGTACCTGTTACAGGGGATTGCTTTTGATTTGTGTGGGTGGGACTGAGGAGATGATTAAGATATTCAACTGAACTGCACATACATGAAGAATTGTAAACAAGCTGTTAATGCTCTCCTAATCAAAACCCTGCAGCTTTGACTTATGGACTATTATCAAACTCTGAATTTTGACTAAAATCAGGTTGGGCGCAAGTTGGGCACTTGTATTTACATAATTATCCTTTTTTGTTTTTTGTTTTGTTTTTTGTTTTTGTTTTTTTGATTGTTCCCGAGATATTCTAAGAGGGTCCTAATTATGGGAAGATATTTTTAAGTCATTTATACTCAGATTAATCCTCACTCGAATCGGGTAAGTTTCTTACGAGAGAAAGTTTTGGGTCTAAATTTTAAATGGTTGTATATACAAGTACGGATTAAACCGGAAACTTTATTTAAGCCAAGAAAAATGTGAGCTGTTGTTGTGTAAATGTTACGTGTTGCCGACAACGCAACTTGGATGGGTATCCGCCAAAAGAAGTGATTGTGAAAGCTCAGGTCAGGTCCTGTGAATACGTCAAATTGTACATTTGTAATGTACTGCTCACACACAGTCGCTGCTTGAAGAGGACCAGTTGGGTCTAGATTTACACAGATATCGAATTGAAAGCTACTGTATGGTAACCTGATCTTGTCACCTTCTGTGCAATTTCCGAAAAATAATATCAAGTAACCCAATTGTCAATGACGGTGATACTTTTCTTTAAAAAATATTTAATTTTACTTTTTTATCTTTTATAAATAAATAAATAAATTATTATTAGGATAATATATTCAAAAGTATTTAATCTTTTAACTTTTAAATTTAGGATCAACATTTTTAAAATTTTTAATTTAATAATTAATTTTCTACTGTATAAATTAAATTAAAAGATTAATTTTGATGATGTGACATGTTTATTAAGTATAACGTAAATGTTATTTATTAATCACATTGATAAAAATTAAAAATTTAAATTAAATTATCAAAGTTTTTAAAAATTAATTACTTAATTTAATTAATTTCTTCTTCTTCTTCTTACTGAATGCAATTGACTGTTTGATGCAACTCAAACTCCAAACTGACCAAGCCCACCAGCGCCTGCCCAATTGACTATTTGACTGTTCTTAGGATAAACTTGCTTGTTGGGTTCTGTTTTTCTTGTGTTTTCAACTTTTTGGAATAGAGCCTACTTACAATGGAACGAACTTTTGCACAAAACATGAGTTTGTATCAAGTACTTGTAATTAGTGGGTTGGATTACTTGTGTTGATAAGGTGGTTTAATCAAGTGGTATTTAATTTTGTTCATATATTTATGTAAATCTTATATAAACTTTTGAATAAGATTTAATAAAATAAAGTATAAATTGGTTAACTGAAACATAAGATTTAGTCTCATAATTAGTGCCAAAACGAAACAAGATTGTAAATTTGAATCACACAATTGATTTACTAAAGATATTTGCAAGGCGTAATTAACTAGAAACCAAATAATGTTAAATCTTTTAATATCAATTGATTTAAATATGCCACTTAGTTCTAAGCGCTTATATTTTTATGTCACATTTGCATGTGAATTTATTAGAAATGGTTTATCTATCAAGTAAGAATAAAGCTGCGTATTATCAGACATTTTCATACCTCGCATTAATTATGGATTCAATTAAGTGTTGATGAATAGGAAGACTTAGTTCTAAGCTCTTATTTTAAATATATATATATAATTTATGAAGACAAATTCAATGTACAAGACTAAATTTAAGGGTATTTTAGATTTTAAAATTTTTATCAAAATATAATTAAAGGTCAACATTTTGAAAATGTTTAAAACAAGTATTAATATTTCTAAAGGGTTTAATATGAAAATTAAACTAATAAAAATTTGATTGAACTTAATTCTTAATTCGTCGTCTGTTACGTTAATAGAAATTTAATATTTTTTATTTCTCATGATATCAAGAGTATGTCACATGATAAGATGAGATCTGATTTTTTTAAATATTATCATATTTTATATGTTTTCTAAATTTTTAATTATTTATTTAAATAATAGTAATAAAACAAAACCCTAATTTTAAATTTCAAAATTAACTTTGGACCCCTTCTGGCGATGATGACTTTTCTTAAGAAAGTAATGCGAGAAGCATAATGGACTTCTTCCACTTGAAGATGTCAAAACTTGGTCGATGTAACATGCAGCAAAAAGTAGCAATAACCACTTGACAAACAGTAGAGAGAAGTCAAGGTACAACGATCCAGCCTCCTACGGTAATGGTTAAATAGTAAGATAATGAGCGAGTCATCGATGATGAAAGCTCCAATGCCTACTGGTGGTTTTCTTCGGGATAGCGAAGGCAACTGGTAGGGAGGATTTATTCAAAATTTTGACTAGTACACTGTTGTTATAGTGAAACTCTGGAAAGTTTATGCCGGATTGAACCTTGCGTAAAATTTGAGGTACTAATGGATCGAATTTGAAGTGAACTCCACAGCAATGATCGATGTCTTATTTTTCCCGAATCACCGGCCCAAGTCTCTCAACTCCATAGTTCGAGACATTAATGACCTGTTCAATCAGAACTGGATTGTTATTTATCGACACGTCTATCGATAGAATAATAGATACGCCGACTGACTTGTTAATTATGCTGGTCATTTTGATATCGAAGTCACTTATTTTGACACAACACCTATCGGATACCACCAGATCCTTTTAAAGGATTTATCGAGAACCTGTTTCTTCCGACTCGTCGTGTAATATATAAAGAAAGTTCCAATGCCTTTGGTACAGCTCCAAGGGACAAGCTTGAGAAGGCCATACTCGCCTTGGTGCTTCACAGTGCAATTAACCCACTAGTCTTGTTAAACATTTTCAGTTGAGACATTCAATTCAGGGTCCTGCCGTCTTATATTAATTATTAAC
>JANIJH010000224.1:7264823-7278452 GCA_024520975.1 Erythroxylum areolatum | reverse complement strand
CCATGCAGTCAAGATGTTCGACGCTTTGTCTAAAGACGGACGCACCCATGAAGCCCTCCAGCTTTTCTCTCAAATCAAGGACAAGGGTCATATGCCCGACGTTGTGGCCTACACCGCCGTCATCGAAGCCTACGCCAACGCCGGCGGCGGTCAGTCCAAAGAGGCTCAGAGGGTCTTCCTCCGCATGCTTGCTTCTGGGATTTCTCCAAATGCTTACACTTACGCAGTCCTTATCAAGGGTCTGGCTAACGACGGCAAACTGAGCGAGGCCACCAAGTACGTGATTGAGATGATGGGCAAAGGAATGCGACCCAGTGCGCCTACTTACACGGCGGTGTTCGAGGGTTTTGCTAGGGAGCACAAGGTTGAGGAGGCTAGGGGGTTTCTGACGGAGTTGAAGGCTAAAGGGTTGGAGCCCGACGAGAAGGGTGTGAGAGAAGCTCTGAATAACAAGAGAGGTCAGTTGTTTAGGACTGTCATAAGCATCCTTTTCGACAAGTAGCTGTATTAGTACGAGTTGTGATGGTCTTGTTAAGAGTTTGCCTTGTAGAAGTGTTTTGGTGTTTCACGAGGAACTTCGGGCACTTTTTTGTTGACAGTTTTTACTCGTAAGGAGCATTAAAACATCTAACTATGGAGTAAAGCATGATACCATACCTTTTTCCCCAACTCTGCTTGTCCAAGAGTAACTCGAAATGCAAATCAAAGCTCGAGTATGACAGAATCATTTCTCAATCTGTCTAAATCAAAGCTCGAGTATGTACACACCTTGACTTAATATTTTGACAGAATTTGCAAGAGTAAACATCAAAACTCAACTTATAGAAAGAACTATGCTAGACAGCTTGTTACCGAAGTACAAATTGCTCCATGCCAAGCAGTTCCTGGACAGCATCTTGGGAGATGAACAATTCAGTAACCAAGCAGTTCCTGGACAGCATCCTAGGAGATGAACAATTCAGTAATTGATCCTTCCAGTGCATCTTAACAGATTCTTTGAATAAACAACTGCTCTTACTATAACATACTTCCATGACGATACTTTAATCTTCTCAACAGTCAATTGATGCTCAAAGTGTACTTCTTCATAGCTGAAATTATCTCCCATGCAAGCTTTTCATCTGCTGCAGACCAAGTGCAGCAAAAGAACAATGAAACTGAGCTTTCTCGAGAACTATCGAATACTCGATGATGGCAGTTGTTTTTCGAGCATATGCATGCACTGAAGGACTCAACTTGAAGATGCTCCTCATGGTTAAGCAGGTCCACTTCAGAAAGTTGATCTGAAAGCTTAGTGCACATTAGTTGAATCAGATGGCGTTTATGTGAGGGACCAAGGACATCAAGTGCTGTGAAAGGGACTTCCTTCCGAGTTTCTTCCGATCTGTCAACATGTACAGGGAAACAATAAGCAAATTGGAGCTCTTGTCTCTTCTGTCCCAACTCGAGCAAAAGATTATCTTGATGTATCACTCTTGCTTTTTTGCTCTTCTCCATAACCAAAATCCCTTCAGAAACTCTTTCGTCACTTACCCGAAGTCTAGAAATGGGATTTGGGTTTCCTACCGGTGACATCGATTCATCTTCACAGCTCGAACTTAAAAATCTGAAATTAGGGTTTGTGCAACTGCGAATAAACGTGTCTGAAGCTTGTGCTCTCACAAAGAGGGTTGAAGGAATGCACACAGTATCACCATTTGCAGGAACATAACAAGGGATCTTCAATTCAGACTGAATTTTTTCTTTAAGGGTACCCATTTTAGGTTTTTCGCCATGAACCAGTATCACATTCTTAGGGGAGAGAAACTTTACCAGATCCATAATCCCTTTGGCATCTGTATGCGGGCTGAAGGACAACTGATGAATCTGTAAGATTAAGCATATTATCAGGACTGTTCTACAGATGGACACAATAGAAAACATTGAAAACATTGTCTATTTCCCAACATACACATGCACATGCATGCACGATGCAATCAACCTCCACGCCCGCTCCCCCCAACCGACAACCCAAAACATACCTTTGTTTTTAAAGAGAATGCAGGATCTTATCTTCTTTGAGATGCATCAAATTGTGTTAACAAACACAAAGTCCAAAGACAGAGGAGATGAACATATACCTGGCATCGTACGTCAATTTGGGTGTCCTTGTCCATATCAACTTTAGTTGGTTTTCCTGACATCAACTTGTGTCCAATCGTTCCGGCCACACAGTATCTATAAATTTCCGAAACAAAGTCAGTTAATATAATTGTAGGACCTGTAACCATGGGAATTATTATGTTAGGTTTCTAACTGAAACATGGTCATCAGACCTCCATGTTCAGCTTTACTAAAAGAAACTCACAAACTTTTTGTCTTGTATACATAATGCAAAGATACCCAAAAGAAATGCTTCCATTTTGATTTTTCAAAGCACTATAGACGCCTAGCTTATACTTTTTATCTGGTTTATACAATTAAATGTGGAAGTAGTAAATATTCAAGAGAATGATTGGATGATTGTTTTCAGACGAGTAAGAATTAACCAAATAGAGCAGAAAGGGTCTGCAACCAAACATAACAGAATGACATCATGTCTAATTAAGAGATTCAAGAAAATCTAACACATGTTTAGTGCTATATAAAATGACGTAAACAATAGAATTTAAGGGCTCTAATCGCTTTTCTTCCTTATATTATTTCTTTCATTTCTTTTCCCTTCCATATTAATAATTATAAACATATTAAGCAGTTAAAGAGTACAATTTCAGAAGTATTATGCACAAGATGGAGCTTAAAATCCTATGCATGGGAATTTGCGACTCTGTTTTCATGGATGGAACTGGTGGCTAATGATAGCTTTTCAAGTAGTCTCCAGAAAAGGAACAAAGAAAGAGCTAAGTAGCTTACCCAGGCAATGTGATGAGATTTTTCTCTGAAGGAGCCCAATGCTTAAACACTTCAAGTGAAAAACCACCACTGATCATACCGGGTGTTGCAAAAAGGACACATGGTCCAGGAGCATTTATTAGAGAGCGTTCAAAGTTGTGAACTACAACATGCCAATCAATGAGTTATTGATGGAACACCTGAATATGTGTCTCTATGTTGCAAAGAAAACTTCTGTTAACAAACATCAGGTATACTATTTTCTATTGTTTCAGAACCAGGTAGAGTATTTACCATCTGCGGATGAGACTCTAGCAGGAACCATACTAAAAGTAAGAGGAAGCATTTCAGAAAGGAAAAGAAAATAAACTTGAATCTGAATAATCATGTAACTGAACAAGACAAATTGAAGAGGGAAAGCTATATTTCTGATCATAATAAATTATTGGAAAACTGAAGACGTTCTAAACATGTCTTGTCGCTGCTCAAGTTAGCTTGACTGGACATCATACTTAAAGGAAAAGATTCACTAGAGGGACTTTGGCTTTCTGTTCCCCATAATGAGCAGCAACTAGACATCCAGAAAATTACTCACATTCTACATGCAAGAAACATCAAATTGAACTACCATAGTACCATTTTTAAATTCAAATGCATTGTGTGTAGCATATGTCTCTTTGATCTTTTCGCTGGTCCACTTGATAAGCATTTTGTAGTACATATTTGCTTGAATAGTCAAGCCTGCAAAATAAACAACGAGATCATTAGAAGACCTAGAAATAAAAAACTATATTAAAAATGCATTCCCAAGTGGTGTTAAGAAAGGATGAAGACTATTGTAATCTCATTCAGCAACTGAGCAGATAAAAAACTGCTTATCCCAAAAGTTTAAGCTAGCACTCAAAACATCAGGATAACATGCTCACTGAAACACATGGAAGGAAAGATAAGCACAAAAGTGATACCTGCAGAGAAGTAAATAGGAACCTTTAGATTCATGTGCTCCCAGTAGTCATCCAACAATATACAGAGTTCCTGATTGGAGAATATAGTAAATAATGAAAGAGGACCAAAACTTGTCCTATAGAACAATATAAGATGTATAACACCTAATAACAATGAAGACCTACTATATGATACATTTTGCAACAAGACAAATCAATTATAGAAAATCAGAAAGAATTGAAACATGAAATTACATTCTTTTGCAGAAAAGAGAAACTTACAATAAAAAAACTTATTTGCCCCATCAAAAGAAAAATTTTCAACCAATCTGCATAAAATAACAATTATTTTTCTTATTCAATTACGAAACTTGTTAGGGGGTTACAATCACTATCGCATAAATATGTGGTTCTCTTTCCTTAAGAAGACAACTTTGATAATATTACGAAGTTTTTTTTCCTTATTTCAGTTTACATTTCAACATTCTGATATATTTGTTTATGAAATCCCAAAAGTATAATTGGGAACTAATCTTTATTTCAAGCTTATATGCCATATCAGGCTCTATAAAAGTAAGAGAACTCATTCACTGTAATAGCAAATGACGTAGGTGTAGGTGTAGGTTGAAGTATCTTATGATGGAGATCAGATAATTCAAACCTTGCAATTTGTTTTGCAATATTTCAAGGTGGCATTCAGAGCTTCCAATGGAAACCAGATTTCGTCATTTAGAATGATACTTTGAAGAAATTACAAATCAATTTGACGCTTTAAGTGTAGTTGCCAATAAAAACTTTGAAGATTTAGCTTCTCGATAGTATATTGATAGATAAGTTCCTGTATATGAACATGAATAACAGGTCAACACTGAAAATTCATATCAAGATGATGATTTCTTCACAAAACCTGTAAGAAATGTTGAATACAAAATGAATGATTATGGTGACAAAGATACCAACAAAATCAAATTAAAGGTATATATTCCTTTGGAGAAATTTTGATTATAAGAATTTTTATATTGGATTGCAGAAGTAGACAGGTTTTCATAGTACATGGAGATTACAAAATGAGCAACTATTACAGGAGGAAGTTCTTCCCCCCAAATTTTGATAGATTTGTTTCAATAGCATCAAAGATGCCATCAGGGTTAGAAATTTGTATATGAGTGGATTATAGAATTTATAAGGCTAAGAGGGGAATTACTTGAGGGAGATTGAATGGAAGCAAGAGACTAGATATTTGGAGACAAGAAGCCATCATTAGAGACAAACTAGGAGTTTAGGTCCGAACTAATGTTGAAGAATAAGCTAGAATATCCTCGCAACAATTACAAAGGGGATAATTTGGATGCTGTTGGGATGGAGGATATTGATTTTTTTTTTGCCTTAATTGGAGTGGATTTGCCCTTATTTTATTTTATTTTTATTTGAATATTAATTATGTAATTCCTTGTTAACGAATTACCGCCAGGATTTATTATCATTTTTTGCATGACCTAAAATATTTAGAGTCAGTATAAATTTTACGATTCTGCTTGTTTGAATTCAATCTGCCGGTCGGAAAAAGGTTTGAATTTTCTACTAAAGAGTTGAAGAGGGGGAGTAATGGTAATAGTTACAAGATACCCTGACATGCAGTGATGGACATAAGAAGGAGAAAGTGGCAAGAACAAAAATTAAAGAGGTGCAGAAGGCTTAGAAAAAAAGAAGTTCAAGTGGAAAGAAATTGAAACTACTTTTGCTTTGTAAAAGAAGTTGCGTACCACTCTTGTGATAGCCTTTTGATGCACTATTTGATGTTGAACATGAAGATAACAATGTTTGAGGAGATAAATAAAAGAGATATCAAACTAGGAGCCAAAACTCACAAAACTTATAAAACTTGGGTGCTCGAATTTCAGGTTCATTATATTTCGATTAGGTTGCTGGAATTTCAAGCTAAAAGTGTGGGAATTTTAGTGAGGAAACAAACAATATAGGGTAGAGAACTAAGAATCACCCATTGAGTCTAAGAATCCCTCTTAGAAAAGTGTATCAGATTTTCTAGTTGAAAAATCAAGTTTGTGGAAAAATTCAAGTCTTGTTTTATTGAAGGGCTGAGTGCACACATAAAAAAATGTTTTTGAAACCCTTATTCTAATTGTAAATAAGCTTAAGTCCTCAACAACTAGAACAATTTATCTAGTTTTATTTCCCATCTAATAAGGAAAACCCAACATAAAGTAAATTTCAGCCCTAGTTGTCCTTGCTGTCACTTCAACTCCCACTCTTTATTTCACCAAATTAAAGCTTGTGGTTGAGTGATTTGCCCTCTGCTGTTTCTTCTACAAACTTTAAGTTCTTTAGCATCAGAGAATGTTCACTTTCAGAAAAAGAGACTAGTAGCTTATTTCTAGGAGAAGCTCAGTGAAACTAGGCTAAAGTGATACAAAATTAAAGGAAGCGTCTCTCAAGTACAAGAAATCTGTAGATCAAGACCACAAGAAGCAGGATTTTGGAATTGGAGATCAAGCGGCGAAAAGAAAGGTCTCTGATAAGGACTTATTGCAACAAAGAAATAATAGGTAATAGTAGTTCTTGAAGAAGATTAATGACAACACCTTTGCTATAAACCTGTCAGATAACATGGGAAATTCCAAAACATTTAACATAAAGAACATTTGTCCACTTCATTCATTAAATTATCCTTTATATTATATGTTTAAGGTAAATTGATGTCGTCGAGTTTTGCTTAAGTGGACAGGATTGATGTGGAATGTGGTGTATATTTTTCCATAACCTTTATCCAATGATGCCTTATATGCAAATGTCCAAGGTAACTTTAAGGTTGAGGCTTTCTCAAATAGAAGGGACTGATATTGGAATGGGTAGTAGATGATTCTTTAATCAAACTAAATGTCAAAAGCACAATCAAAAGGAGTGTAGAATTTAAGTGCATTTTAAAGTTATTTGTCTTTTTACTTATTTTTAGCTTTTTTTGTTTAATTAGAAATCTTATTAGAGTTTGTAATCTACCGTAAAAATATGTAGATTTTTTTTATTTCTTTTAAAGATAATCTTCATAATATTACGATTTTTCTGCCAATTTGACTTTACATTTCAGCATTTTGAAGTTGTATCAAACTTTAAAAAGTATTATCGAGTGCTAACATTTATTCCATGTTTATAAAACAGATCTTGAGACAAGAAGTTGAAGCAATTGAAAAGTTTTTCTTCTTGCTCATAGTTTATATAAAAGCCTAGAAATGATAAAAACTCTAGATTCTGTCAACTTCACCAAGATGGAATTCAACCAACTTAACCAATTATCGTTAGTTTTAATTCCATTCACTCACCAATATTCTAACTTCATACATCAATTGAGGTGTTCCTAATAGTTTAGCTTTTCTTTACCAGAATATCCTTCAATCACTGTAGGAACAAAATCTCTTTTAAAGAGATGTACCTTAAAATATACAATGGGAAACAGGATGAGGGAATGAACAATGAAGAAGTTTTGAGGTCATACTCTAATATTGAATAGTATTGGTAACTCTAGGAATTTTGTATTTCTTTCTAATGTATGATTATTGGCATCCCTATATATATTGCTCCATTTTTTCCTAATAATTATCTAGTTTAATGTTTTCTTCCACTAAGTCTCATAACACAATATGAAACAATGAGCCTCATTCATTACTAGGTGGACGTTCATAACAAAATATGAAACAAGGAAAAAAGTACCTTTCTACTTTAAAGAAGTATGACTAACCCACAATGTTGACATCTTTATAAATAAAAGAACAAATATTAACCTCCACATTAAAATAAATCATATTCAAGTAGGTACAAAATTTATTTCCTAAAGAAAGAAATACCTGAGCTCTGCCTAGTGCAAATGTAGGTATAAGCACCTTTCCTCCATCAGCAACACACTTATGGACCTGCAATATTTAGGCAAGAAGGATGCTTATTTATGGGTTGCAAAATACCTACTCAATCATGCATAATATTTACTTATGTCTAGGTTAACACTACCTTGTATGAGTTCATAGCAATAGCTGTCACAAATTATTAAAAAAATCATAATATAGTTCTTAATATGTCAAAAACACATTCGTGTACATATCACCAAAGAATAACATTATCCTACGATAAAAATATGAATATCTTAGGTGTTTAGGATTTAAAATAAAATATTGTACATATCCTCTTAACTAGACAGATAACTATAATGAGATGTTTTTGTTGGACCAAGTGAAATTCTAACTCAAAATTTTGATGATAACAAAATATGTTGTTTGTAATATTTTTATATTTAGCAGTATTAGTAAGTTAATTTGTCAAAGATTCAAAAAAAGGTGAAAGCATGGGTTCAATGGGTGATAAAGTGTTCAAAGAATCAATACGAACAAAGTGAAGTACCAAATACAATTCAAGAGAGCCAAAGAAATTCAAGTCAGATAAACCAAAAACAGAAAAGAATAAAGCCATTCCATGTGTAACAAATCATTTTAATCTTTCTCATAATCTTTTCTTATTCATTCAACAAATTAGGGACTCAATCATTGTATGATCATTTATGTGTAAAGTAATAAACCCCTTTATAATTGAGATAAATTTTGTTTTGAACTTTTAAAAGGATTCTTGTTCTCCAAACAAACTTAGAGGAAATTTTAAATTCGTTTTGAATCAATTTATTGTCAAAATGAGGTGTTTTGATGCTTTTGAAAAACTTTAACTGCTTGAAACTTGATTACTTCAAATGTTTTTGAAAAGTGGTTTATGTAGGAGTTTGCCTAACCTAAGATTTGGTTCAATTGGCCTAATCTAGTAATTTTTACAAATAGAATGGGTGGTTTTGCACTAGCTAGACATTTAACTAGCCAATATTTTGACCGATGGGTCATGGGTTAGTTGAACGGTTTTGGTTGACTACTCGATGATGTTTTCCAAAAGTAAAGAGTATTGGGTGTTCGGCTAAGGGTTTGGTTAGCTGATAACCCACCCAAATGGGCATCGACTAGCCAAATGCGTCAAAAGCTAGCCATTGTAAACGCTAGTTTGTGTCTCTAACGACTATTTTAAGTGATTATGGGTTCAAATAAACCACAATTGAGTTGTAGGAATCTTTGGCATACTACAAAGTTTCTAAGAGGCTATAAAGTGCATTTGAGTACACATGCTATTTAATTGTACTATTTAACTTACATAAGACTCTAATAAAGATGCAAAGTTAATGGCTTTGCATTCATAAATGTAAGCTTTACAATTGACAACATAAAAGATTATGTTGTTAGAAAAGATCTATATTAGACGCTATATTAGACGTTAGGAAATACCTATATTAGGAAAGTATGATCTCTTTATTGTGTGATTTTCTCTTTATTCCTAAGATCTTTTCCTTATATAATTGGTTCTATATAAAGGCTACAAGGGTCTTGAGTTATTATCAAGCCCTCAGTTAACTATTCTCTGATTTTCACACATGTAAACTCTTTCCCAATTTCAAAAAGACCAATGAGCAATCTTTGAGTTTTAAACTCATTAGAAATTAACCAATTATTTCCCTTGATGGCTTTTATGGTACATAAAGCAATCACATACCAGAAAGATTTCAAGTTATATGGTGTAACTTCCTTTCAGTTTTTTGTTTCTATTAAAGGACATAGCTAAAAGGAAATAAATACATCTATAATGTGAAAAGCAAAAAAGAAGTGTTATAGCCCATGGATGTAACAAAGGCGTCGTTTCTAATTCTAACATGATTTTGTCCAAGGGATGGATCATACAGAATAAGTAGATGCACAATTATGCTAGAGAATACATCCCCGTGTCTTGGTTGGCACCTCTAGGAGTGAAACATTATCCATATTTCCTAATCGAAGCTAATAAGTTTCAATAACCAGAATTCCTACGAAATACCAAAAGCTTTATAAAACCACATCAAAACCTGCACCAACCCACCCCTCCTCAACCCTTAAAAAAAAAATGAAAAGAAGGTAGAGAAGAATTATATTTATCAATGTTTCAATTCATATGGTTAATATTACAATCCAATATCAAAAGGTAAGTATCTCATTGCATAAAAAAACCATTAAAAATAGGATCCTGTAACGGCATTCATATTTTAAATCTTCCTAATCAATTTTTCCTCACGCGGCATTAAAAAACATGTAAAAGCAGATTCTTACAACATAGTTTAACTGCAACAATTGTAACTTTAAAGGTACCTATATAGGGTTATCAAAAGAATAAGTAAATCTTATTGGTATAAAAAGAATCAAAAGGGAAAAAGATCATCACAGAGCATATGAAAAGTTTTAGAAATGAACATCAAATTAAGGAACTGATAGGATTTTGTACTTACAGCTTTGAGAAATTCCCTCTCTCTAGCGTATTTTGAATCACGTATTGTTGTTGCATATGTAGATCTATAATAAGAATTACAGTCACCAAACAAAAATAGATTTTCTAGGCCGAAACAAATAGCATCATCTAGGCAATACAAGCATCAGATATTAAAATTTATTTGTTAACAAACAGATTAATAGATAGAAGAACATTTTTGCATATCCACCGAATGGCAAACTGTTGAATTTTAACTAATATTATAAAAATAACAAGTTTTTGAAAGCTTTTACACTGCAACAAGAAGTACTGAGTGAATTGAGACTCAACAATTACCAAATGAAATGAAAATACTCAGGGTTCAGCATTGCATATTTCATGATGCTCAAAAATAAGTGGCAAACCATCTGTAAGGCGGTGAAACTATCTCTGTAACAATGCATACAACAATATGCCTATTTGCTCCATTAAAGCCTGTGCTGCATAAGGCATCGCAAAATGTAGAATCACTTTTTGGTTGAACTATTGATACATTGTATTTCTACACATATCGTTGCTGACACTAAAGTCTAGACATGGGAAAGGGATCATAAGATGATCAAGCTTTCAACAATTTTAGACAAGTGGCCACTTTCTAAAGCTAATTCAAAGACATGCAATTAGCTGCCAATGACTTCACCACCAACGTAAATAATGGCCCTTTTTAAGTGTCAATTGATAAGAACGCACAAAAACCCACCTATATAGAGAAACAAGCATGTGTGCTTCTTGATATTCTGGTATTGGTGCAGAATTTTTCTTTAAATATCTCTTTCAAATCCACCTTTTTAAATAAATTATATTTTGAAGCGAAATTGGGAATTCATGTCAAATGTAAAAAACTGACAAAAATGCCATACAAAATAAATAAACATGTTATAAAGCACACATTCATAACAGACTGCAAACTTATAGGGAGTTAAATCGGTTTATTCACTCGTGGAGCTAGTATAAATTTGGATTTTCAACTTATCTCTTCCTTTTTTCTGCAGTTTTCCTCCGTTTAGTATCCCATTAAACATTCCCCAAATTCCAAATATACTCTATATAGTTATGTACTATACAAGCAGTTCTATAAGCATATATTTACCACACGCAAACATATTTTTCCATACTCTGTTATAACAAGGTCTAGTTGCAGCCGATCAATCTGGGCTGCTCCAAGATGTCTATCTGGGGTCATATTGTAGTCTCCTGTATAGACCATAGCACTATCTCCCACCTTGGCGTAAAACATTGCAGCTCCAAGAACCTTCATAAAATAATGTAGTAAAATTCAGGAATAATATCAACCACAGTATACACCAGAAAATTCACAGACAACTTTATTGCCAGAAATTTTCTTGTTATGAGATCAACTAAGGCAAACAAGAGCCGAGATAGGCCATAGCTATTCCTAATCCTCATGAAGAATGAAAATGTGACTCCAACATCCCTTCCTGTGTTATTATAGTTTCTCCCATGAAACTGAAATAATAATCCTCTCCACTAACGCTGTCCAAAGTAATTAATTCCCTAAAATTTTTCATCATGTGTAAGCATTCAAACTGATGGGTGTAATGAGATGGACTAGACAGTATTACATGAAAACTCAGCACAAAAGTTTCAGGTATACTTATTCGACAAGATCCCATAATTCCAAGTCTAGATAGATCAAGCAAGCGCTTACAGACAGTGGTCATACGATTCTAAGTTCTTAGTGAAAACCAACTAAATAAAACTTTCTTTTAGAAACAGGTAGCAAGTTTGGGCACAAGCCAAGCATGCAAGAACTGGTTGTATGTAGGATTAGTTTGTAATGAATAGTATTTAAAAAAGAAAAGTAATACGAAAATACATTATTTAAAATGTCAGCTAATAAGAATTATGCTTAGAATCCATGCATATGAGCCACATCACACACGATGATGGTAGTTAATAACAGAAGTACTAAACCGTGGGGTTCCGTGCATATGAGCCACATCACACAATATGATGGTAGTTAATAACCGAAGTACTAAACCGTGGGGTTTCAGCTAACTGGATGTGAATGGAGAAACAAAACTTTAGGGTTGGAAACTGACCTGGAATAGATGACTGGTGAATTTATTAGAATATCATGTTGATCAATCTTCTCTAATAACCTTTTCTTCTTTTAGCTCTATACTTAATAATAATGTAGGCTACAGAGTACAGACCCATAGTTAAATTCATCCTAGTTGCTTAGGTTCTGAATGTCACTAAGACATAGAAGATTCAAATAATAACATAAGAAATAACATAAGTTACAACTTGAATGCAGTAGTTAAGTTAATATATTAACAGCCTATTGTCAGAACCACATCTCAATCAAATAATATTACTTCAACATGTATTCCTGTTTTCCTTTCTCTATCTTCTTTTCTTCTAAAGGAGTAATGGTGAGAACAAAGTCTTCAAATCACATTCATCGAATCCTTTAGTGGATAAGCATCATCTTAATGGTGCAAACAATAAGAATTTTGCCTACCATAAGAGGACAAAGGCTGATTATTCTGGTATGTGTCAAAAATTAAAATCTTACATGTCCTGCATAGTAGGCACGTATAAGAAGATCACTATCAACCAGCACAGTCTGCTTTAGATCCAACGGTATCACTGCAATGCAAACATAAATAAGAATAACAGAAAAAAAGATGAAGAATTGAAATTCCAGGAAGATAAAGAGCAAAATATCAAACAAAAACTTCTGAACATTTTATGTTTCTTGCTTATTGTACATAAATAATCAAAAGCATATTTCTTTTCTGCAAAAGAATTACTTTGTTGTTGAACGCATCAAGCAAGCAAAAGTTCAAAGCAAATACGTTAGCAATTTTATGCAAGTGCAACCGGTATCAGAAACTGCCCTTATTGGTTACATGATCAAGTATATGAAACTGATCCAAAAAAGTTACCCTTCTTCATGCATTGCATTATATTATCAGCAGTAAATGTCTCCTCCTCGCCCCTCCTATCTACCATTACTTTTCTGAAATCTTCTAGCATCAGTGGAGCCAAAGCCTTTGTCGGATACTGCAATACGCATAATTTTAATGAGATAGCTGCAAAATTTCATAAAAGGAACATAAAACACAGCTTCACAACTCCAGCAGCCATAAGACTAGAAACTTTTGCATACACCAAGGATCATAATTCGAGTCCATGTCCCATATTATATGCAGAATAAAGCTTTGAATATTCCAAACCCGAATCCCAACCTTATAATTTCCAAGGTATCGGAGACTAAAATCCAAGTCACTTCATTAGAAAAAGATACTTCAAGGCTCCTCCTTTCAGTTGTACTGAAAATTAAACTCCGATTCGAACATTTTGTCGAGCACGTTAAGAACATTACCGTCATGTAAACAGGGCCATTATAACCGCATACTTCTGTAAAATAAGGAAGAGCACCAACATGGTCCAGATGACTGCGATAAACCCATCT
>JANIJH010000224.1:7237433-7250574 GCA_024520975.1 Erythroxylum areolatum | reverse complement strand
CTGGTTTGTCTGCTGAGGATCTTCATGTTCTCGATCTCACACAGCAGCGACCAAGATGGCATAGGTTAGATCTGAATACTGTGCTCACTCAATCTTATGAGATGATTTGATTAAAGTTGACAATTCTTTTAACTTTCTTTTCAGGGTTGTTGTTCAAGGGCCTGGACCTGGACCCAGATATGGCCATGTCATGGCTTTAGTGGGTCAAAGATATCTCATGGCAATTGGAGGGAATGATGGCAAGTCACTTCACACCTAGTTTATTGTTGTCATGTGCATGAAACAACAATTTAACCTTTTGATTTGCTGTTGCATGTATTTATGTGCAATATTGCAATCTGGAGCTAAATATGTTGTTCTTCTGTTTAGGAAAACGGCCTTTGTCCGATGTATGGGCCTTAGACACTGCTGCTAAGCCTTATGAATGGCGTAAACTGGAACCAGAAGGGGAAGGTCCACCACCATGCATGTAAGCTCTCTGTCTTGATCCCTCTTTTATGTGTGCTTGTGGGTTTGACAGTCCATATTGTGCATCTGCAGATACCAATACCAAAAGGAAAAAAATGGATTTGTAGCCCATCTCTATGTTATTTGCATGAAACTTAAAGGAAAACATTGCATGTTGTTATTTGAGTGTGATAGGAATATTCCTTTCAGAATTTTGTTAGATACTATTATTATCAGTGGATTGAATTTGGATATGAAAGAAATTTCTTGCATTTTCGGGGTTTATAATTATTCCTTGGTTAACTTGGGTGGCTTTAATGACTTGAAAATGAAATTTCCACTTTATATTGCCAGCTTGGATTTTAAAGAATTTCTCCTTCTTCTGTCTGAATATGCATGGTTGCGGAATGAGTTTACCTATGGAATCTAAGTCTTCAAATTGTACAACTTTAAGGATTAATATTTCTAGTAATTCTTTTGAAGTGAGGTTAACAAGGAAGCTTGTTTTGCTTTTGTATGAAAGACAATAATTGTACCTCCCACCATAGTAAACTGGCATGCCCTTTTAGAAGGCATATTAAAAGGGGAAGGCTTCATTAGAAATGAGAAGGTCAGCCTTACATGATAGCGATAAAAACGATGAAACAATATCTGAGGTCAATAAATAGAACTTTTGCATCTTGGAACCAAGCAACTTGAGCTGCTACAATTTTTGGCAGCACCTCTAAGATGTATGATTCTGAACTTAGATCATTGGGTGTGGTTTTGGTAGCAATATCAGTTTGGTCGTTTGTGTTTTGTCTAATAGGCCTTTCTTTGTTTGTTACTTTAGTTGTCATGCTTAAACCAAACCTATTTATATTACGTTTGCATATGACTAGGTATGCCACTGCAAGTGCACGCTCAGATGGCCTTCTTTTACTTTGTGGTGGGAGAGATGCAAATAGTGTGGTGAGTTAAATTTCTTTCGACTTTGTATTTAGGCTTGGTTATAATTTATTGCATAAAATGGCGAGGAAGATTCATGAGTGTGTGGTGATTACAGAGATGCTGCGTAACTTTTTTTAATGGGCTTTGAACCAAATATGTCAACTTAATAGCTAGCTAACATAATCTAAAAAATAAACCTTCTAGGGTTATATATAACAAGGAAGTTGTCAGTGTGAACATTGAAGGCGGTTGCAATTAACTTGAGAAGTGGTAACATGAGTTATGTCATTACTTATCTATGAAGCCCAGTTTGGAGCTTCTACGTTTCTATTGCCACTAGTTTTGAAGTGGTAAATCAATAAAACCTTTTCTGGGATGGTAACTGTTCTGGGGTATTGAGATCACAAACTTGTCGGTGTAAATTGGTAAATCAATAAAACCTTTTCTGGGATGTTAACTGTTATGGGGTATTGAGATCACAAAATTCTTGGTGTAACTCCTTTATGTTACCCTTAGGCATATTTGATTTACATGGTTGCTTCAAAGTAAGAAATGTGTCCATTTTAATTCTTAATATGCTTAGAAAGTAAGCTGATGTCTTTAGTTTTTCTCTTTTAATCAATATTTTCTTTTTCGTCTCAATATAGTTTGGCCTTTGGAACTCATTGTAATTAATATGATTCTTATGTTGACAAATCAGTACTTTTTTTTGGATTTTTTGGATTTTCTTGTTTAGATCATCTCAAACTTATTATTTCTTATTACTTGAACATAGACTCATTTTCCCTATTGAAAGAACATAGCATTGCGGGTAGAAGTTTGGCTGGCTTTCTGTTTTTCAATATGCTATACATGTGAATAACAAGATTATGACCACTGTATTTATGATGTCAAATCCATCTACTCGGTATTCATCTCATGCGTACCCAACAGTTTGTTTAGTTTTATTGCACTTCTGGCAGCATCTGATATGGCTAATTTAACCATTTCCATTTCTCTTAACATAACTTTTGCAGCCACTGGCTAGTGCATATGGACTTGCTAAACATAGGGATGGACGCTGGGAATGGGCGATTGCTCCTGGTGTCTCTCCATCTCCAAGATATCAACATGCAGCTGTGGGTTTTTTTATCCCTTATTTTCAGTTCCATTATATGACCCATCAATTCCGCAAGACTGCATCACTCATGAGAATTGTACTTTTTAGGTCTTTGTTAATGCAAGGCTCCATGTCTCTGGAGGGGCACTTGGTGGTGGTCGTATGGTAGAAGATTCATCAAGTGTTGCAGGTACTTAATCAAGTTGTTTTACTTAAAGGTCTTTTCCGTACCATTTGTAGGTGGATGAGCAATTAGCTGGAAATGCATTTGTGAGATGATAAGGCATCCAAATATCAGATTAGATTCTAGGCTTTATTTAGTCTCAGATATTGATTTGTGTTGGTAGGATAAGTCTATCCTATTAGGATATGTCAACTTCTGCATAACTGTTGCTGATGGAGGTGCAATTATGACATTTGTAGTTGAAACCCTAAATTAATTAATTTTCTTATTTTTGTTCAATCATTTAATATGATTGTTGATAGATGAGCTTACTTCCGACTTGCGTCTAAGCATTCTTCATGTACCTTGTTCCTTAGTGTTACATGTGCGTGCTTTTGGAGTTAGGTTTGGGTCAAAATCTAATTATAGGATAGTTTCTACTCATAGAAGATTATGTTTTATGTCATTTTAGATAGATCATAGGGTTGCTGAATTTTGGTTATCATTATTTTTTCCTGTGTAGTTTTGGACACCGCAGCAGGAGTTTGGTGCGATACTAAATCTGTTGTTACTAGTCCAAGGACTGGCAGATACAGTGCTGATGCTGCAGGTGGGGATGCTGCAGTTGAGTTGACAAGACGTTGCAGGCATGCAGCTGCTGCAATTGGTGATCTTATATTTATCTATGGAGGTTTACGTGGTGGTAAGCAGTTCATATTCTATGTTTATGGTGGTTTAGCAACAATTTTGATGATCATGATAGACAAAAGAAGATGAATGCTGTGAAAGATTATTGATCACCCCCCCTCTAGAGGATTTCACTTGATCCGTGTTAAAAGAACAAATGGGTATTGAAAACTATTCTTTTAGGATCCAGATTTGCAGTTTCTGGAATAACTAGTGAATTATAACCATATCACAATGCAGTTGTTACATTGATATTGTAAAGATGAAATCTCTCCACTAAAGGGAATTCTACTGGTGTAACTTGGGGTGTATTTTTCTTTTTTCTTTTAATTTCGTGGACCTTGCAGTCCTATTTATTTTTGGATTATTGTTCTTACCATCTTCTATTTGTATTGTAGTAGCATACTTATCTACAACATTTGTGCCACAGGTGTCTTGCTTGATGATCTACTTGTTGCTGAAGATCTGGCCGCTGCTGAAACGACAACTGCTGCTTCCCATGCTGCAGCAGCTGCTGCTGCATCTACTTTACAGGGTGGGAGGGTGCCTGGAAGGTATGGATTTGTTGATGACAGATCTAGGCAAAGTATGCCTGAAGCAGTGCCTGATGGTGCTGTCGTGCTGGGTAATCCTGTTGCCCCACCGGTAAATGGTGACATGTACACTGATATTAGCACTGAAAATGCAATGCTCCCAGGATCCCGGTAAGCTAGCAAGTGCATATATATATATATATATGTTTCACTGTTCTGGGATTGAAATGAAAATTAAAAATGTTGCTGGATGTGTATCAATACACAGGAGAACAACCAAAGGTGTTGAGTATTTGGTTGAAGCAGCAGCTGCAGAAGCTGAAGCCATCAGTGCCACTCTGGCTGCTGCTAAGGCACGGCAAGTTAATGGAGAAGTTGAGCTGCCAGATAGAGAGCGTACAGCAGAAGCTACCCCAAGTGGCAAACAAATATCTTCAATGATCAAACCTGATTCTGCTGGAGCAAACGATGTCACTCCAGCTGGAGTGCGTTTGCATCATAGAGCTGTCAGTAAATTAGTTTGTACACCATTATGAGTGTGTTCAGAAATAAATTTTGAATCAGGATGCTTAATCTCGGTTATATTTTCTACTGCCTCCATATGTAGGTAGTTGTGGCTGCAGAGACTGGTGGAGCTTTAGGTGGCATGGTCAGACAGCTTTCAATTGATCAGTTTGAAAATGAAGGTAGGAGGGTCAGCTATGGCACCCCGGAGAGTGCAACTGCTGCCAGAAAACTGCTGGATCGACAAATGTCCATTAATAGTGTCCCCAAAAAGGTACTGTAGATCTTGTTTCATATACTTATTCAGGCAACATGATTTCAGAAGACTGCTATATTTTTCTGCCTTCAGTCTAGTTTCATGAGTAATACAAGGATGGCACTTCAATTGCTTAAAAAACGGAGAGTTTTTCTGGTACGGTTGATCATGAATGATGTTGAATATTATTGCTAGCTTTCCATATTTACTTGGAGTTGATATTGTCTTGGCGACTTCTTTGACATAGATGAGGTCCAGTATATGTTGGTCAAAACTGAAGATATGTCCTGAGTTTTGAAACCCAAATGCCTCTGCCGGATACAATGATCTAGCATTGTAGATAACCGGAGAGCATATATTTCTTCTATACAATTATGCATCTGTTACCATCATAGGCTATAGGCGTTTCATCCATTTCAGCTCTCTATATTTCTTTGATTTTACTGTGCAACATGATCAACTGCTGTGCCTTACCATAGAAAAACATAATTATCTAATAATTCTTTAAGCTCTTTTGACATAGGAAAACCTATTCATTAAATATATTTTTTAATTATCTATTCCTTACCTTTTCTTCATTTGGTGTATCCTTATCAGGAATGAGAATCTAATGTTTTTTTTATTCACAAAATATTATTTGATATAGTTTAACTAGACATGTTTGCGTGATCCCTCGTTTCACCAATTTTCTTGACTCTTATGAATAATTTTTGTTTATAGGGCAAACCTTACATGCATTTGAGGTCATTTTTGTTGTTTTGGTGATCTCTGTGCATTTGCTATCAGCAATTTACCTTTTGCTTAATGTACATACCTCTATCTTTATGGACTATACATCTATGACTATGAATATAGATTTACACCCATCTACATACACAACCACAGTATTGTTTACTGTTTGCATGTTTGTGCCTGATTATACATTCCAAGTGACATCCTTTTGTTATAATAGGTTGTTGCGCATCTTTTAAAGCCACGTGGCTGGAAGCCTCCCGTCCGCCGGCAATTTTTCTTAGATTGCAATGAAATAGCAGATCTTTGTGACACTGCTGAAAGAATCTTTTCAAGTGAACCAAGTGTTTTGCAGCTTAAGGCTCCAATCAAGATATTTGGGGATCTCCATGGTCAATTTGGTGATCTTATGCGTCTCTTTGATGAATATGGTGCACCTTCAACAGCTGGTGACATCGCGTAAGAATCCTTATCTTTTTTATTGTTTATCTTGCATATTGGTCCATGTGCTTCGGAATATTTAATTGTTTATAGAGGAATTCTCTTGATTTAATCGAGCTGCTTTTGCTAATTGATAAGCCTGCAGAAATTGCAGTTTTAAGTGTTAACAGGATGCTGTTATGTGACTGGCTGTGCAAATCAAATTTAACTGAAAAGCTATAAATAATGAAATAATGAACCAGAAACCTTTGGAAAGATTAAAAAGCTGGAAATAAATGACTAATACAAAAACTTGATCTACTAAAAGGATAATCTAAAATAGGAGTTTCTAAAGTGGACCTGTTTCCCTTGCACACAGTGGCCATTTGGGCACAGCAAAGAAAAAGCTGATAATCATTTGTAGTTGACAAGCTATGATTGATAAACTACAAACTTTCAGACAGATTGAAAGAGGGATTAAATGACTATATTCAAACTTCTCCTACTAAAGGGCTAAGAAGTTTCTAACATGGAACTCCTTCCGTTGTAAATGACTGTTCAAGCTTTTCCTACTAAAAACCTATGAAGTTTCTAACATGGAACTCCTTCCGTTGTAAATGACTGTTCAACCTTTTCCTACTAAAAACCTATCTTAAAGAAGAAGTTTCTAACATGGACTGGTTCCCTTGCACCAGTGTCTATTTGAACACCAAAAGAAAAAAGTCAATAACCATCTTGGTTGACCAATGCAGAAATTAGTGTTCTGTTAAATCTGATCTGCAGCTAAGGTCTTGCTGAGGCTATTTTCCACGCAAAGCATTTATTTCACTAAGTCTTCATTATTTGTATTTGCAAATACAATTCCCTATGATTTTCTTGCGATCTATTTAACATACTGTGGTGTTCTGTTATGAATGCTAACCCTTGCAATTGAGCGTGGAATTAACTTCTAGAAGTTGCGATCTTTGGCTCTAGTGTTAATAGGAAGGATGATGTTTTGTATTTTGGAGACAAGGTTGCGCGTTCTTAGGTTTACATGCTTGTTTATTAGCAAGGCTTATTCTAATTCTGTTACTTGACTGTCAGATATATTGACTATCTCTTCTTAGGAGATTATGTTGATCGAGGCCAGCATAGCCTGGAAACTATAAGCCTTCTACTTGCTTTAAAGGTAAGATGGTTGTGTGTTCTTTTCTTATTCCTTAGTTTTCCCCTATTGACCGATTTTTTTCAGTTAGATGACTAACTGACACTTGTAAGTTTTGCCTAGTGTCTTGATTGATCAATGCATTTTATTAATTATTGTAATCTTATAGGTTGAGTATCCTCAAAATGTACATTTAATTCGTGGGAATCATGAAGCTGCAGATATCAATGCCCTTTTTGGTTTTCGCATTGAGTGCATTGAGCGTATGGTGAGATATTACAGTTTGAATTATATTTTCCTTTTGTCACAGCTCACTTACTGGCTTATTTTTGACTGAACAGGGTGAGAGAGATGGCATTTGGGTTTGGCATCGGATAAATCGTCTGTTTAATTGGCTTCCTTTAGCTGCATTAATTGAAAAGAAGATTATTTGTATGCATGGTGGTATTGGTCGCTCAATAAATCATGTGGAGCAGATTGAGAATATTCAGCGTCCAATTACCATGGAAGCAGGCTCAATCGTTCTTATGGATTTGTTGTGGTCAGTGTATGCCTTATATTGTTTCTTAGCTGTACCTTTGATTCATAATGACACATGATTTGTCCATCAGGTCTGATCCAACAGAGAATGACAGTGTTGAGGGATTGCGGCCAAATGCTAGAGGTCCTGGGTTGGTAACTTTTGGGGTGAGTGCATCTTTTAATGCTTGTATGTAATCAATTGCTTCATTGGTTTTCCTCCGAGTATTATACATTACATCGATAATTGTATTTCAGTTCTTCTTCCAAAAACTATACATCAGAGATACGTCTTGACCAATCTATCCTTTTGTTGCTTCTAAGTTTTCAGTTTTCACTTTTGCTGTGTTGATGATATATATAGAACAGTTTTTGGATGTGAACTTGATGATGGAAATTGCAAATTTTTTACGCTCACGCTGTATTTCTGAACTTGCAATTGGTTAGCATTTGCTATTATGATGATCATAAGCATCCTAGCATAGTTTCTTGCCATTAGTTGCAATAGCCTTCTTGGTCCATCTTCTCATGAGTAAGGATGGTTGGCAGCCTGATAGAGTGATGGAATTTTGCAACAACAATGATCTTCAATTGATTGTGCGTGCTCATGAATGTGTGATGGATGGCTTCGAGCGTTTTGCCCAGGGTCATCTGATTACACTTTTTTCAGCTACCAACTATTGTGGTATGAAATTCTGCTTCTTGTTTTTCAATCTCCATAGACAGATTGGCATTTTTACAGCAGGTTATTGTATGCCACTGCAGGTACCGCAAACAATGCAGGTGCAATACTAGTTTTAGGGAGAGATCTTGTTGTTGTTCCAAAACTTATTCATCCTTTACCACCGGCAATATCATCACCAGAAGCGTCACCTGAACGTCATATTGAAGATACCTGGATGCAGGTCCTTGATTCTGACAAGAAATTTTGATTCATAGAAATGCTTCAGTTGTATTGCTAATTTTGTTTATACTGATTATTGCCCTGTTTGCTGTTCTTTTTCTGTTGAGAGCAGGAGTTAAATGCTAACAGACCTCCGACACCAACTAGAGGTCGACCTCAAGTAACAAATGATCGGGGTTCTCTTGCTTGGATATAGTAGATTCTCATGATGTTTTTAACTCCATTGTGGGCTGTTATTACCAAGATGGGTTAGTGGTATCTGTATAGCAAATGATGCCATGTCCTGGTATTCCCGAACTTGTGATCACCGATGCCGGTTAGACTCTGAGGCTTTCTGGATTTTTTGATTTAACAGCACATTTGGCTAGCTCTGGTATGAAGAGGTGCACAAGTTCGAGAACTGGGTTGCGGGCGGAAGTTAGATCCACTTCGTTATGCTAAAAAACGTTACAGTAGGGATTGACCGCCCTGTGTAAATTGCGTCACAAGCAGGTAGAAGTCATCAAGGTTGTTCATTTTGATGGGTTAGTATTGATGAGTATTTTTCATATTAGTTTCCATATTTTTTTTGTTCCTCGTCATAGGCCTAATATTTTTTTTGCCTTTTTACTATTCTAAGGGGGGCTTAGCTCCTCAATATGTAATGTTGAGCTACACATATGATCTTTGTAGGGGTCGTGTATCATAGAGTTGTGTAATTCTCATTTCTGCCCTTCGTTTTCTGTACAATGTAATTTGTGTGCTGATAAGAAACTTTTTGGCCGACAAAATTCTGGGAAGTTTTGGTTAGAATTGGATTGGTTTGGTTTGGAGTATGCTTTGATCTTTGATCACCTTTTCTCGGAATTTTTGCAAGGAAATGTTAGTAGCATTTGTCGTCTGATCCCCGTTGGAACTTTTGGAAAAGCACTTCTAACCCAGATTATGGGCGTTTGTCATTGTGGTTCTGTAACTTCTAAAGCTAAACAACAATTTATAAACAATGTAAATAGTCTACATTAACATTTCACATGTACAGAATTAAAAGTTCTTACATATTAAAAGGGATAGCACTAATTTGAAATTTTTGCACATGATACTGACAAACTGAAGGTTGTGGTCTTTGTCTTTACAAAATGGGAAAAACAGGTTCTCTAGAATACGATTGGTAACTAAGAAGACGTGAGAATGGGTATGGAATTTGCATTTTTTAAGGATTGACTTATTTAGAATGAATTTTAAATAATCATGTGTTTTTAAAATTCATGATTATTGTATGCCAAAACAGAAGCGGTGTAGAGAATTACGGAACTCAAAGAAAAATATTAATAGTTTTTCACTTGATTTTTATATTTAATTCCAACGAGCAACTCAGATAACTTATGCGACGTCGACTTGTTACAAGTTTGACGACGTGGCATAAACCCATTGGTGGGTCACACTTGACCCAACACAGACACCACTGACGTACGCACTTTTTGCTCTTTTCATCTAACCTACATTCCTATACTGTCTCAAAAACTTCAGATTCCGGCCCCTGTTTGTTTCCAAAAAGAGAAGATCCCACTTCTCCCCGGGCTGCCTCAAAGGTGTCACCTTTTCCATTCTCAAATCCTCCGTTCTGTTAATGGCATTTCGCGTAGCGATTTTAAAGATTGGCAGCGTCTCCCCATCAGGTTTCAGGAGATGGGTCCACGCGCCTGCCATTCCTTCGCCGTTGGGAGCTTCCATCAAACCATCCATCCAAGCTTTGCCCATTATTTTACCGGAGTTTGATAATACACACAACAACATCTTCGGATTCGGGTTGCCCAGTTTCTCTTTTGGCGGTCCAATGGAGCTGATGGCTGTTCCCAAGAAGAAGGTAGCTTACTCTTTACCCTTTCCACTATCAAGTTTTGGATTATACTCATCTCTTCACTTCACATTTGCAGGTTTCTCCTCACAAAAGAGGTATTAGAAATGGGCCTAAGGCTTTGAAACCAACTCCTGTTATTATTCGTTGCAAGTAAGAGTTTAATTTTTGCCCATTGACATTTTGTTCCATGGATATTAAAGGAATTTGTACAATAGTTTAGGCAGGAAGCTGTGAACTGGGATTCAAGTTATGAATGAAGATTTGTCGTTAAAACAGTATATGTTAATTGACTTAGTGTTTTGGTTTAGTTTGTAAGTTAAAAGATAGATATGGAGGATATGGTCTAGAAAATTGTTGCTTTTCTCACTTTCTTGAAGAACTTAGCTTTATCTTTTAGTGGTTCAGACCAAGTTAGAAAGAGATCTAATAAAGATATGGCTTTGTGCCTGTTCATTTATCCAATTATACTGCATTCCTTCTTCACATGTAAACGTTATGCATGAATTGTTTTAAAAGTTACCTCTAATCTCATAAGCTACAACTTGCTATCTCTTATGATCTTTAGGTATTTTGTCCTCGGTTTCCAAAGATTTGAATACTAGTACTGTTTTTGGTAAATTGTTGCTTGATTGCAGGAGTTGCGGTCGAGTTAAACTGCCACACTTTTACTGTTGCAGTGGAGACAGGGGGAATGCCGGTGAACAAAATAAATGATATCATTGAACTGCCTGCTCATAAGCTAGCAATATTTCGTAGACTAGAGAGGTTAGTGTGTAATTTTTATGAATTACGTGGTGGAATCCTTGTACAATATTCAATAATATTTTTTAGTTGAAGTTCCTCTCCGCTAATGCTGATTGCATTCCTCTATACTTGAGTTTTCTTTTGAGTCACTCTTCAAGCTTTTCATTTTTAGCTGGAGTAATATGGATCAGGAGTTGGTTCCTCTTGTACATAATTTTGTTATCTCATCGTTGCTTGTTGAATTAAACTCACAATACGGAGCAACTGTGGAAAGAACTGGTGGAAGCTAAATGTAACAGGGTCAGGAAAATAGGCAGAATGTACACTGAGACTCTCATTTTCCCTGCAAACCTATTGGAAGATAATAGGCTGTTGGTGCATCAGCATCGTATGTAAACTGGAGAGAGTTCTGCACAAAGAAAAGGGCAGTATCTTCCAGCAGGAATATATCTCAACTCATTTAGGCTATCCAGGGCTTGTTTTTCTTTCTCTAGTCATGACAGCTAGTCTTTTTGAGATGGACAACGTCCACTGGATTTTTCATTTCCTTTTTCCCGGGATTTGTTAACGGTTCTTCTTCTAACATATTACTATTAAACTCTGCAAACTTTTTCCAAAGCTAAAAATATTTGTTCCTGACATATTTCTTTCCGTTGATATGATAATTACTTTTTGTTTATTTTTTCACATTTCATAACTTACATATACAATTTTACCTTATTAATATACTCACTTACATCATATTGGCATGAATTAAGCTTTTTTATATCTCCTGATGTTTTATTTATCTTGCGACATATTCAACCCATATCATTATGCAAACTTTTTAAAATTTTTACTAATTAATTAAATGTATAAATAACCTTATTTGTTAAATGTATGGTTTGTTAGATCTTTGTTAAATATATGGTTAACCTTATTTGTTAAATGTATGCTTTGTTGGATGTTTTTTTTAATTAACAGAATTAGATATTACTGCTTCATGATAAACTCTTTATTAAATCTATGGTTCGTTAGATGTATTGCCTTATATTCATCTATAAAGATGATATTATTGCTTCATTTTTTTCATGTTATATTTTGACATTTTTTTAATTATAGCTAACATTTATTAATGTAATATATGTTTTTATACATATGTCATTTAATAATATTGATAATATATATTAAATAATATTTATAATATATATTTATGTATATATTTCACAAATATTGTTATTACAGATATTTTAATATTTTAAAAAATATTATCAATTGATATATGAAGAACATTCATGTTGTCTTCATTCAGATATGGATAGAAATGCCAAAAGATATCAAAAGTATGCTGAAATGTCAGAAAATAAAAAACAGGAATTCTTGCGACGACTTAGAGAAAGTCGAGCTGCAAAAAAGAGGAGTTATGTTGCCTACGCTTCATCAAACAATTATTTATCAACATTCCTATTCTTTCATTAATAGTGAACCTTTCAGCAGTTAGTTTTTCATTCATCAAGCAGTCAGTTTTTCATTCATCAATCCCCTGGTCAACAAATACAAAATCGATATTTCGATTTTAATGTAAATTATGTTGATCAAGGTATAAATTTTTTTACCAATATTTTTACGATTTCTAATATGATTAGTGCACGAAATGATCATATTATTTTTTATATGTTTTAAGGGATAAATCATCCTCGTTTTCCATAAAGTTAGTATCTGGGCAGAATTTACCTATTCAGTCTCAATAGCTTCGTTTGTTCCAAAATGTGAACATTGTCATGTAAAATGATTTTATCTTGAACTTCCATCATTATGTTGTTCGTCAGGACAGATTTCTATTGTTGCTCTTCAAATGCCATATGCTTTGAAACAATTATTTGTTGGCAATGACGAATCAGAACATTTCAGGAAGAATGTTCGTACATATAATAACAATATAGCTTTTACTTCCTATAAAGCTAGCTGTGATTGAGAACTAACAAAAAAACAAGAAAGGGGTTTATATATTTCGTGTTCAAGGATAAGTTTATCATTTTCTTGATAGTTTAGTGTCAACAACTAATAAGACATCTAGAATTCAACTCTATTTCTTTGATACTTACAAGGAACTAAAAAGAATGAGTAACAATTGCGATAAACTTTGTGAGAGTACATTAAAATTGATTATGACAGTTCTACAAGATAATCCTTATGCCAAGTTCTTTCGAAGTCTTAGAGACATTCCATCACTTGAGAAT
>JANIJH010000224.1:7198822-7210975 GCA_024520975.1 Erythroxylum areolatum | reverse complement strand
CTCTCCTGTCCCTACTTATTCCTTCGGGTGTAAACTTTAATGGGCTTGGGCTGAGGGGAGGATGGAATATTAACAATATCTTACAAACATGAAGCTTTTCAATCCTTTTTTCCCTTTATTTTTTTCCCCTTTTATATATCGATTCTGAGTTGTGCTTAACCTGACTCTGTATGTAGATGTCTGTGTTCAAGTTAATTTCAGGGTGAGGAAGTGGTGACCAAAATGTTTGAAAGAATGAATTTGACTTGAATTCGGAACTATAATTGAGGGTAGTCGTTTAGGATTTGCATTGTAGTTTTTCCCACGCCTTTGATTTCTGTTATTGTTATTTCCTTGATAAATCTGTCACGGGTGATGTCATCTTTTAGCGAGATGATGAAAATTGTGTCGTATATAATTTATGTTGCTCAAGTGGATGCTCTTAAGCTGGCTTTCATTGAACTTTAATTTTGCTTGACTGGAATAACCCTTATAGATACATTCACATGCTTGTGTACATATGCATGATTTCTTATATTGAAGCTACATAGATTTGAATATGGTGGATGAGGATATACGTCATATGAATATCTGAATTGAGTTGAATTGGACTAACTGTATCTGTGTGAGGTCATTTAGTAATTAGTTTAGTAAATTAATTTATTGTTTCTGGGTGATTAAATGTTAATTCTCATCGAATTTTAACAGGTATGCATCTGAGCAACCTGTGCTACAAATTGCATTTCAATATACAGTTGTAGTGCCACCTGAGGAGCTGTCAGATTCAGGGTTAGTTTCTGCAACTCGGTAGGAATTAGAAGATATTTGTTTGCTGCTTCATTGTTGCTATTTGAGCATTCATGAAATGTTAAGTGCCAGATGCCTTTCTTGATGAAATTTCTTTGAACTTCCTTTGTGGCTGAAACATCTGAAAAATATTCCATGTGTTGTGATTGCTGTCTGGTAGCTACATTTGGGCTGATTAATCGGTTTTGTTTTCCACAGAAATAAGCATTCCCTTAAGCGAAGATTAAGGATTCGGACATTGCAGTTTGGAATTGCTCGAAATGTTAATGAACTTTATGATAGTGTTGATCCTGAAGCTGTTCTCTCAGTACTGGTTCACAAGGTTCTCTCCCTTTCTATACCACGACCATGACTGTATTGATTCTTCTTGACTGAGTTCTTGTTGCTAATAAAATAAAGAATATAGGAGAATGATGATCATTAGTGTACAAAAATTATTAGCAGCATGTATTTTTGACCATCCAGTTTGCCCTTTCTTAGTTGTATTAGTTATGCGTGTGAGAAACAGCTGTCTCCCATAGTCCTTGGATACAGCTAAGCTAAAGTTTCTCTGCGGAGGAACATGAGAACGGTTAAGGATTTAGTTCATTATTTGGCAGAAGTCTTTCTCACATTACTAAAATCTGGAACTTGCAATTGGCTTTATCAAACATTCATGTTTCTATAACTGTTACAGATTTTATGGAAGAACCAACCCCAAAAGCTAGCTTGAAGGGTGGGAGAGCTCATAAACCTATAAACCCCACATCAGTTTCTTTTATTACCGATGTGGGACAATTAGACTGTAACAGTAACTTTGTGATAAAAAGATAAAAATGATATGCTATAATCGTTCCTACTAAATAATACTTTTATTTTTACTGATCTCACATCTTGTCCTCCTTGTAGGTTATATTAGCCTCCCTAGAGCAAGGGGTTCGGGAGGGTAGGATGTTACTTCATGATTGGCTTGTGATCCTCACTGCCCAGTATAATGATGCTTACAAACTTGTTGCATACAAAAGTGGAAGTCCAATTACTGGTCAGGTTGACGTTGCATTTTCACAGTGCCCACAACTGCAGCCCTTACCTCGACTAGTTTTTGCATTGCTTCGGAATCCTCTTCTCTGCCTCCATGAAGAAGGTGTTCACCCTGACTACCGGATCTACTTGCAATGCCTATTCAGGTATGAATTGGTAGAACAGTTAGGAGTTTAAACAGCTTTAGAGGTTCAATTTGAATTATCAGTTGTTCTGCGGATTTACTTTTCAATTTCTCAGTAGAACATAACCCAACTATCTACAGCCAATTGAGATCAATGACAACTACTTGCATCAACATACTAATTTCTGTTTAAGCTTAGGATCACTTATCATTGTTTGTACACGACGATGAGTGATGGACACTATGATGCATTGTCATCCTAATATTTTATTGACTCTGATATGCTTCACAATTGAGAGTTATTTATGGTATTTCAATAATTGAAACTCTTTCATGCCATATATCTGATTCATAAATGAAAAAGGTGGAGGAGGAGTTTTGGGTTTAAATTTCCTTGAATGCAAAGCTGCACCATTAACAATTTCCAACATATAATTGACAGTTTTGGCCATGTATATTTGTTCTCGTAGATGTTTGTGTTTTAGATTATATGTTGATCTAGTACATGCTGTCTTTTCTTGTCCTTTATTTCAGTTCATTACAGTTATGGTGTGAGTTAGGTAAGGCTGCGTACTATTAGATCTCCTCAAACCTTGTGCCTCAGCGAGATTTATACCAGGTGTTATTATTGCTATTGTTGTTACAGTTATGGTGTGATTGATGATAGGGAGAGTTAATCAGCTTTTTCATTTTGCTTTATGCAAAATTTAAATTGTCCAAACCCTTCTAAACTTTTTTGCTGCAGCGCTCTGGGGCCAAGTTCCCTTCACCGAGCCGTGTACCCAGTACTCACATCGTATTCTTCACCAGACAAGCAAGCATATCCGCGTCACTCTTTGAGTCGCGCTGCATTGATCACCAGTGGTAGTCCAATATTCTTCCTAGATGCATTTACCACTCTAATTGTGTTCTACTCCTCTACAGCCGACCCTTCACTCCCTTTCCCTCCTCCTCAAGACTGTAAGATTTTTTCTTACTTTTAACTATCCTTTGGTGATGAAAAATTAGAACCTAAGGAAAAAATGTGCTCCATATTACTGGTTTTGAGTTAAGATGTCTATTTGCCAGGTTTATTGAGGAATACAATTAACAAATTAAAGCAAGATAGGAGCATCACCCCTAAACTTATTTTTATCCGAGGGGGACAGGATGATGCCTCCATTTTCGAGAGCTATCTGATTGAGGAACAGGATGTTGATGGTAGTGGCTTGACTAGTGTCATGGGTTTTGTTTCATTCCTTGAAGATGTCACTCAGGGTGTGCTGGAATACATGAAATAGAAGACTGGTTACAAGTTAGCAAGTACGGGTTGAAGAACTTACCATAAATTCATAGTGTTTCTGTTGATCAGAAGTTGGACGTTACCTCAGGCGTTACTGCTTTTAGCCATCACAATTGAAGGTTCTGCACCATTTGCAGATTCAAGTGAAGGATCAGTGTACCAACTTTAATCATTCTCCTCGTAACGAGTTCCATACAGCTTACGCATGGGAAGATTTTCTCTTTTTAAAACAATGCTGTAGGAGGTTGAATTATGCCCGTGGTTTTGGGTAGATGAAATATGCCTGTTATTTTGTTTAGAACTTTGATACAGGTAGTCAAAAGAGTTGTTTTCATAGAAGTTCTTGTTTTTTCTTCTCTTTTTCATACAAGAATCAAAAGTAATAGTTTGCTGAGAAATATTTAATTTATTGTTAACTCGCCATATGTTTTTAGGATTTCAGTAACTCTCAGAGGAATATAGTTCCTTAAGGTCTCTCTTGAATGTGCTCATTCTATGTTTACTGTATGAGCTGATTGTTTCTTATGCCAGATCAAGGTAACAACTTATTTTTCTGATCAGACAAGACTGAGCATGGTTTGCTGCATTCTTTCAACCTTTCTGTAGAGCAAGAAATGAATCTATGAAGGGGCTGACTTTTGCACATTTCACTATACACAAGGGGAGTTAATTATCTAAAGTTAAAAAGTTCTACAAACGCTTGAGAGCATTAAAATTCAAGGCATTTGTTGTTATTAAAGTTTGAGGAATCTGTGTAAAGTACATTGAATGTAAATGTATAACCTCGAGTGTGATGTCAAGATTCGAGAATCTGAAAATATCCAAAAGAAATCAACTGAGAATTGTTTATAGCTTGTCTTGTCGTTTTTTCGATTTGTCTGTTGTCAATGAGAGGAGGGTAACGAGACTTCAGGGACAATCCCTTCCTGTACGCTCCCTCCTATGTGGCAAAATCGCATCTCAAGGAATGTACAGTAATATTTTGCAATGTGAACTCTCAGACTTGGGTTGCCACTGCCAGACACACAAGTATGCAACAAGAATGTGTAATGATTATCCGAAATCATTGCAGACCTGGCATCCACGACAGACAACTGCACAACTTGATCTCTTAAGAGAGAAAGGACGATTAATAATCCAAATAAAGATAAAGAAAACCACATCTGGATCATATCATTGTACTCACGCACATTGCTCGGTCCAAAATCTGTTTTATTCCCACGAAATTTGAAGTTTTAAGGTGTCTACAGGCATTCCATGACTCTTAGCAGACAATGAATGTTAAATGAAGCGCCAAGTTGATAGCTTTGTGGAGCTCCCCCCTAAAGATCTAAGCATGCGAGAAGATTTGTTTTCATGCATTTTTGTTTACATTTTCTTTCTTACAAAGAACATCACAAACATTATAACATCTGTTGAATTTTTGTCAGCCCTCTCTTCTGAACGAAGATACAAGAGGGGATGTGCCTGGCGGCCCACATTAGTTGTGGTGGAAACAAAGTACAATCACTCACTTTTAATAGCTTGGTGAATGTGGCGAACAAAAACGAAGGAAGCACAGAAACTGATTGTACCAAGCATCAGGAAAAAAGCGTAACACATGCAAGCACTATAGGCGATGAAGATTGACAGTTGCAGGAGTCCACTCATACTCGAACGAGTAAAGAAAATAATGCCATAGACAAACATAAATATGGATGGTGCGGCTCCCCGCAAAACAGAGCTGCATCAAATGGAAACAAAGTGGCTATCAAGACTTTGCCCAACCACAGTAACATGCATAATAATGGGGGGAAAATGCTCATAATAGAATTAACTGAATCTGCTATGGATACATCTACTAACGAATCAAAGAAGGAGAATGTACATATAGCCTCAAACATAAAACAAGAAAGTGCACTAGAAAATTGTGGTCTGCCGTAAAGCTTCCCATAATCATTAACTCTGTCATGCAAATGCTTTGATAATACTGTCAGAGCCTGATAATAGTATGGGCGTAAGAATCACACTTTATCTTAGACAAAGGCCAAGAAAGACGCACCCAAGACTCTCACAACAATGCAGTTGTAAAATTCAGAATATATGCAGTTCATAAAATTCGCAAATAAGCATACCTCCACCACCATTTCTGGTTCTCCATGGAAAGCTGAATACATGTCATTCCAACTCCCAATATCGCTGTAATTAAGACTAGGATGATGAAAGTTCCAAATAGAATGATGGGAAGAGTGTATAGTCTCTGGCCCCACAAACTTGAATATAATTGGTGTAGCTCAAGGACAGTGGCACCAAAAGGTAAAAGACCCCCAAGAAACATTTGACAAGGTGTCTTCGAATACCATCTTAATAGTGAAATTTCTCTGAGGTACCTTTTTGCAGTAGATGGTACCTGGAATTCATGACGGAAACGATAGCCAATCACCCCACCCAAGGCAAGCAATGGAATATACAAAAGGGTGTACATGAGAAGAATCAAAAGAATTGTGCCGAAAGGAAGAGCAGCAGTCAGACCATAAGAAGCAGCTACTATGTTCACAATGGATAGTACCACAAATACTGGGCCCAGGAACAAAATACCAGTCAAAAGAACGCTCCTTTCCTGCAAAGTAATATTGAATGTGTCGGGATATATGAGTTAAATGCTAAATAAGCAAACAACAGCAGATTATATTGCTTAGAGTTGAGAATGTTAGTCATAGGTATCCACATCCATTTCTGACAAATAAACTTTATCAATATATTTTCTTAATTAGCTTTGGGATCATATAGCAGTAGCAGGCATATTCCAGGTATTAAAATGCTTACCAGGCTGAAGTCCATCTTTTTAACAGCAAAAGCAAACATACATATGAAGAAAATTGTCAACAAAATTGAAGTTTTGCTTACCCATCCAGTTTTGACGAAATAACTATGAAAGGAAGCAGCAGTATACCCCCCAACTGCAGATGTAAGGCTATAAAGAAGGACAAGAGAAGTACATAATGCTCCTCGGTTGAAGGGGTAAAGCACGCCAACAAGAGTCAAGACAAATAGAAGACAGACACTTGCAATTTAGAATATAAACTAATGTTAGAAATATGAGATTTGAATCCAGAAACCATATTACTGGTGACATAAATAGATGAAGGCGCTTCGCTTTATAAATTCAGAATGGAAACCTTTAAACTAAGTTAACATTATCTTCTTACACCAGATAGTTCATGACCTAAAACCAATATGAAAAGTAGACAGAAATTGATAGCAACAATAATGTCCCTGTTGAAATCCCGCTGAGATGTGGTAGACAGAAATTGATAATAGAGAACATGTTCATTTTATTCAATCAATTTGGCATCAAACCTTAAAAATTATAGAATAAACATGACTGAATAGTACAAAAAGGGAATCAAAATGGTAGATTTTAAAGGAATTCACACCGATGCTTGAAAACAAGAATAAATAAATTTGCCATTAGAAGTTACAAGAAAACTAGGGAAGAATTACACATCATGATGTATAAGATGAGTTCCCATAAAGTGTAAACTTTTTGACGATTAAAATCTAGGGTGGTTGATAAATTGTAGCCATGGGACATGCCAAACAGATAATATAGAGAAAAATGACGTGCCCATGGAACTTACCATGTTAGCAACTGAGCACCGGTACCCATGACAGCAGAAAACAATGACATGTTTTGAGGATATATAAAAACATCACCATGAATATATTTCCAACCAACATCCTTATCTTCTTCATCTCCATTAGAATACCTGCACTAAGCACATAAATAACAAGGTCAACATTACTTACACAAAGGTAAATTCAAGTGAAAACAAAACTATTGAGAAGTGAATTACCTTCCCAGATCATTCTTAAGATGCCGCATGAAAATCACAATAAAAAATACCATCAAAAGTACGATAATGACAATTGAATTAACAAATGAGAACCAATGAATTTTTTGGTGCATAGGATGGAATGCAGTCTTCAAATATCTGTCCATCCTGCTCTGAGCAGTGGAAGTTGCATTCCATAGCACTGAATATGTGAACTTTACATCCATATCATCATCTTCTGATATATCAACAGCATGATTTGGATCACCAAGAGCGTTTATCTCTATTATACTGTTGCCATTATAAAGAACATCAAAATGCACGTGGGTGAACAGATAATACTTGAAGTTTTTCTCACTTCCCATCCAACTTAGGTCCTCAATCTTTCCAATAAAACCCCAGAATGGAAGATCATCATAACGCATTTGGAAGTAGTAATCATTTAGAACGGCAACCCTGAACTTCGCAACATCATCACCTCTGAGCTTCTTCAGACAGAGGATCTCCCAGGCTTTATCCTTTCGAAATTTCAAGTCATACAAAGTACCCATCAAACGATCACCATTTAACACTTCACCAAGGGTCTCCTTTTTCGAGATAATATGATCTGAAAGGCGAAAGCCACCATAAAAAACTTAAACCACTTCAAAACTCCCAAAATAAAAACACTTCTACTCAAAAGGGCATTAATTATATCAGGAGATAAACAAAGTTAAACGCAGTTCATTGTATTGTACCTAAAGTCTAACCTGGGCAGCAGAAGGGGAGGTCGCAATATGGGTACGTCTCACTGCAACACAAAGGATGAACAAGCCTTATAGCAAATACTGAATATGTTTCCAAAGCACTCTTATATTGAAAAGGTAATAGATTCATTAAGATGCAGAACCTGGGATTGTGCAAAGGACCGACTTTGTTGACGAAGAGAGGGACATCATCACCTACACTGTAGCCGTGGCCGGAAGGTAAAGCTTTACTCGATCTGACAGAGAATAGAATAACTGCAAAGAGTACTGGGAAATGCCGACTCATTTGAAGAGGTTGAATCGGAGAGGCATACAAAAGAGAATTCTCAGAAGCCTAAGTAGAAAGTCTTCGTCCTCTGGCACTGTCTCTTGGAGTTTGACCTCACATCATTGAAAATATTGAATTGTTGTTTTAAAAATATGAAAAATTACGTTAATATGACACTAAGATTAGTGATACGGAATCGAGTTCTAGTACGGTATTATACCGGTATCGGTCAGTATTGAATATCATTTTGAGTAATTTTTTAAATTTATAGAATAGTCTCTAAAATTTTTAATATTTACAAAATAGATCATTGGTACATTGTACAGTTGTACTGTATACTTTACTAGTTTACTGTTTATATCAACCATGTTTTTAAAAATCATAATAATAAATAATAATGAAAATTAATATGAAATAATAATAATTTTTAAATATTTCACAAGTAAATAATAACCACAATTAATATAGCAAAAGGCAATCATTATCATACAAATATAAATTAAGAATTCAACAAAATATTTAAAATATTACAATAATAAAATTTTATCATTTTAATAAATAATATTACATCAACAAATTCAAAACATCCAATAAAAAGAATAATAAATATCCTTAAACAATTTACAAAAAGAGTTGATGACGAAGAAACAATCAAGTAGAAGTTAAATCTGAAACAAAAGCATTACAGTTACATCACATATATAGAATTTAACATAAATATCAAATACAAGTAAAATTAAAAGAAGAGGAAAAACAAAAACTAGAACGAAATTCAATCGTCACCGGAAAGATACCCACTAGAACTGCACTGATCCCAGTGATCATTTGATACAAAATTTTATTAATGAGAGAAGTTTCATTATCATTATCATTCAAATCTAATGCATCAAATAACATGTCAATGCTTTCACATCCAAAATTATCTTCCAAATCCAAATTATTCACATCAACAAATTTGGTTCTTCAGAAACCCATTAGGCTAAAAGATTAATATTACCAATAGAAATTTGATCAGTTGAACTACTTGTGCTATTAAGACTCGTAGTAAACAATTAAATTTAATTATTAGAAATTTATAAGAAATTTTATCTAAATTAATATTGCTAATAATGAAAATAACATACCTTTCTCGAAGCATTAAATTGTAATGAACAAAAACCAAGTCATTTAACCTCTTATGCTCCAATCTATTCATTTTCTTTGAGTGGATAAATTCAAATGTGCTCTAGTTTCGTTTACAGCCTGTTGTACTCACACATTGACTTAAAATTCGAATCGCAAACCTTTTCAATTTTGGAACATCATTTTTGAGTTGATTCCACTAAAAAACTGTAAGTTATAAGATAACAAAAGTAGTATTATAAACAAAATAAAGTGATGTTTAATTTTCAACAAATAAGAAAAAGAAAATAACTAATACCTGGAGAAAATTTTCCTCTTTGTCGAATAACAATCGGCATTCCAAAATCCCTATAAGACAACTTGTAAAGCTCCATTTGCGAGCTTAAAAGATCTTGCATCGCGTCAATGTAAACAATTGTTGTAATTGTTAAAAGCATTCTCCTATTAACTTAAGCTTGCTTTGTAAGATCCAGTCTAAAATATACACTAAGATTCAAAAATGCCCTAGTTGTAAATAATGGAGAAGAAAGTTGTCTTTCCCTTGTCTCATTAATGATTAAAAGATATAGTATGTATAAAGAAGACTTATTTTTCAAATTGACCTTGATTGCTTCCGTTGCTCTCTCCATGACATCAAAAATAGAACCCATTGTTGGCTTTTCTTCACTATCAATCAAGCGAAACACCTTCACCAAAGGCTCACAAACTTGAATGACAAATTGACATTGAGACCAAAATTCTCTATCTTCCAGTATAATATTACAAACCTCCACTTCAGCGTTATACCTAGCATGCTAAGATGCAATCCACTTATCATTTATAAACATTTGTCTTAACTCTTACATCGAAATAAAAAACTGAAGTGATAAGAAATTTGTGGCAAATCTTGTCATAGCAGGACGACACAGATTTCTACCATTGGTAAATTCCTTTCTCATTAAATTCAAAACTCATACACGATTATAAATAAACTTTATCAACTTTTTAGCCTTCTGCATAGTCTCATCAATAACAGAAAAATACCTAGGATCTCCTATATTCTCCAGCATTAGGTCAATGCAATGTGCAACACAAGGAGTCCAAAAAAATGAATTATACGTATTTTGCAAACTTTTTCCTGCCGCTTTATAAGCGAAATCATTGTCAGTAATAATCTGAACAATATTTTCTGGTCCTACTTCATTCACAACTTCATCAAATATCCCAAACAAAGTCTCAGTATTTCTAATAAGGCTAGATGCATCAATAGATTTCAAAAACATAGAGTCATTTGAAGAATAAACCAAAAATTTTATAATAGGCTCTTATCTTCTATTTGTCCAACCATCGTACATAATTGAACATCCATAAGTACCCCAATTCACTCTTCTTTTAACCAAATAACTTCAAATTTCAAAAACAGCATAACTCAAAAGTTTACCTCTTAAATCATCAATCAAAGGATCTTTGTATCCTGGACCATAAGAGGTTATTGCTTCTATCATAGGTTGATAATAATAACATTGAGAAGCATTGAAACTAGTCACCTGCCTTCTTTTCTTCCTCACATCAGATTCAGGTACTTGTTCTTGAGCCTAAGATGGAACACTACTAGTACCACTACCACCACTACCAGTACCACTTCCACCTTCAACATTTTTAAAATTACCACAGAAACAAGAAAACAAACTTCTACTACCAATTTCAAAATTCAACCTTTCCCTTCTATCTCTCTCATATTGATATTCATCAAGTAATGTTTTCATCTGCCACTTCACATCATGACTTATTTTTTTATAGGGTTCCACATCTCCTTTAACTCCAGTTAAATGTTTTTTTAATTAGGTGATTCCTCCACCTTTCAAATGCTTATTACAAAACAAGTAAATGGTATGGTTCCTCATACCAGGAACCAATGCAACATACCCAAGTGGGATCATTGCATATTCCTGAAGTAGGTTGATCAAGAGTATTTGAACTTTCTTCCATTTATCTGTATATATAAAAATAAATAACACATAATTTCAGTACACAATATGCATATCCATCTTATATAATATAACTCATTCTGAATGATTACATTGCACACAATTCAATTTCATGGAACACAATTCACTATAAGTCAAAAGCTAACAATTCAAAATATCTAACATATATAATAACACAAAACATATATCATCAATTTTCATTTTCAACAATTTCCAACAATTTTTATTTCCAACAATCACAAAACATTCATAATTCTATTTCCATTTCTATTTCCAACAATTTTCAATTCCAACAATCATAAAACATTCGTAATTCCATTTCCATTTATAACAATTTCTAACAATTTTCAATTCCAACAATCACAAAACTTTCATAATTCCATTTCCATTTCCTATAATTTCCAATTCAAACAATCACAAAACATTTATAATTTCATTTTCATTTCTAACAATTTCCAATTTTGATACTCACAAAACATTCATAATTCTATTTCCATTTAAAACATTTTTCAATAATTTCCAATTCCGACAATCATCATTCATAATTCCATTTCCATTTCCAGCAATTTCTATTACCAACAATCACAAAACATTCATAATTTCATTTCCATTTCTAACAATTTTCAATTCTAATAATCACAAAACATTCATAATTCCATTTCTATTTCCAACAATCACAAAACATCCATAATTCTATTTTCATTTCCAACAATTTCCAATAATCACAATACATTCATAAACCAATTTTCATTTATAACAATTTTCAACAATTTCCATTTCCAACTTCCACAAAGCATTCATAATTTCATTTCTATTTTCAATAATTTCCAATTTCATTTCCAACAATTATCAACAATTTCCAATTCCATTTCCAATAATCATAATACATTCACAAACCAATTTCCATTTATATCAATTTTCAACAATTTCCATTCCCAACTTTAACAAATCATACATAAACAATTTCCATTTCCAAAAATTTCCAACAATTGCAATTCAGAGTTTCAAAAATGAAGATCAAGT
>JANIJH010000224.1:7184133-7195741 GCA_024520975.1 Erythroxylum areolatum | reverse complement strand
TGAGAATTGAGAGTTGATGAATAGGCACATGAACATATCTTGTTTTTGGGTCAATGATCAAATTTACGTCATGCTTTGTTAGTGAATGCTATTGAGATGAAATGAAGGTGGAAATGGGGAGTGGATGAAGTGGAAAATGGTGATCTTGGTATGAGTTGTATTAGGGTAAGATTTGGAAATAAAATGGATAGTTGAGCTGGAAAAAAATTTAGTAGCAATATGTTCACTAAGTATGCTTCAGTGTTTCAGCCATAACTTTTTCTATGGTTATCCAAATGAGTTGATTCTTAATTTATATTAAATTAGAGACATATGGCTACCTTTCTTATGAAGATATCAAGTTTAAATTTTGTTTTTAAGACTCTCAAACTTTGATGTGAAAATGAGAACTGGGTGCAGCAAAAGTTATGGATGAATGTTTATGTTGTATTTTGTTTTGAGTGTATGGGAATGTGTTATATCTTAGGTGTTTATGAGCAAGTGAGGAATATGAAATGTGCATAGATGATGTTGAGTTAAAAGTTGGTATCTTTGAAGAAGTTAGCTATTGATATGATGAATTAAATGAGATGAGAATCGGGAATGAATAGTAATAGTGTTAAAATTTCAAGCTGAAACTTTCATGAATTTTTTTGTATTTATCTAGGCAGATTTTGATAAAATTGTCTGTATAAAAGTTGTAGATCTTTCTTTTAGCTTTCCATTGATATAAAGTATAAAATTTTTGGACTTTGGAGTTGAGAGATGTGATATTTAGAAGTCTATGATATGTAAATGGGATGGGTATTCGGGATAGTTGCATTGATTTGAAATTTTGATCTTTATAGAGGCAAAATTTGTTTTTGAGATCTTCATGGAAGTTGTAGGTCTAGAAATTCTCTTCAAAATGGTTTTTGAATCACCTTAATATGATATTTGTAGTAAAAATTTTTGATCGGAGGAAGAAAAGAGAAAAGAGAAAAGAGGAAAATCATGATCGCGATGAATTGCGATTGTGACATTGCGACGGATGCACGAAAATCGCGATCATAACTGCGAAACTGCGTGGGCGTGCGTTGCGATTGTGACCCGTCGGTCCTCCTCCCAGCCTGAATATGTTTTACTATTTTGGTCATAACTTTTTCGTCCAACTTTCAAATGACCTGATTTTTAAAGCATTGGATTCCTAACACATTCCTCTATCTCTCCATAAAAATTTATAGCTTTTAGTTTTGATTTCAAAAAGATTGATTGAATCAAAATGAGGGGATCGATAGGAAGAGTATGAGTTAGATATTTTTACTGAACATACTTTAGTATTTTCGTGATATATTGATATGTAGGATTCCAAATAAGATGATTTTTAATTTGGAGTAAACTATAGATATAGGCCTACAAATTGTCTCAAGAAGTCGAATTTCAATTATTCCCCTAAGATATTGAATTTCTGGATGGAAGTTGTACATAGTACACTATTTTTGAATTTGGATAACCCGATAATGTTTGAGGCATATCTTCCAAATTATTGAACTAAATTGAGTGATTTTGGTGTCAATGGACAGATAAGACATAGATGAACATTTTTCTAGAAGAGAGTATGACCAAATTATGTCAGTTTTACTTTTTAATTGAATGTAAACAGTAGACCCGAAAGAGTGACTTGGGAAATTTTTTTTTGAAGTGAATCAATGAGAAAGAAATAGAGATTTTAATGGTTTTATTGAGATATAAACCTAAGTATAAATTATACTTAGATGAGTTTTGAAATGGGAATGATTTTGTAATGAAATTCAAGAAAAGCTACCCGGGATTGTCATGAGCATGCATTGTACATAGTTCGTTTCATACATGTGCATTACTGAATAATTATAATTGTGCAAAGTTGTAACGTGTGTGAAATGTGTATTGCATAAATGAAATATGTAGGTTAGAACGTTCGCATTCAGACATCTCCAGAATTTGGAAGCAATTGCTAAATTGGAGTGTACTGTGAGTAGATCTAGATAGTCTCATTTCATTGTTTATTTTATTTGAATTTTTGTGTTGATTGATTTCTGAATGTGGTTGATTGTATTAGGTTCCGGACAGAAGATCCGATGATTGTGTTGTTGATTGGAATATTAAAGTGCTACTTGTATGTGAATGAGATGAAATAAGTGTGCATAATTTGATTGTTAGATTTCGGACCACAGTCCGATGATAAATGTGTTTGAATGTGCATTTGCATATGAATGAAAGCGTTTCCTCAACTTGAATGTTGAATGCCGGACTAAGATCCGATGATATGTGAATGTGATTGAATGAGACTATGCAAATGTGATTGATGCATTCCATTGCATGAATGTATGAAATATAATGACAGTTCTTACCAGAGTAGTCAACGATCAGAGATTAAAGTTCAACGAGTGAAAATGAGCCTCAAGCTCAAAAGTGATTCAGAGCCTCAGGCTCAATGTTCAATGAGTCCTGTATCCCCTAAGCGGATAAGGGACAGTTATTCACAACAAAGTCATCATCACCCAGTCTGAAATTCCACAATGAAGCGGAGTCTGAGGAGGTCTGATAGTACGCAGCCTTACCCCTACATAGTAGAGAGGCTGTTTTCGGTGGAACCACATGCAAATGAGACAATATAAGAATGATGCAGGTTATAGAAACAATTCAGTAAAAATGAAAATACAAATAATGGGGAATACCTTAAGGAGGCCAGAAATGCGGGAACCTAATAATACGAAACAAAATAATAATAATAATATAATACTAAAAAGAATAATAAAAAAGAAAAACTAAAGTTAGTAGGAGACTCAATACAAGGATAAAGATAGTAAAATAATAACAATATATATAAAAATAATAATAATATCACTAAACGACTAAAAAGAATAAAATAATGAAGAAAATGTGAATAAACCAATAACTTGATTAATAATAATAAAATGCTAAAGACACTAATGAAAAGATTAAAGTTAGTAACAAACTCATTAAAAGGATAAAAGTAGAAGGAAAATAATAACGATAATTATAATAAAGAAAATAATAATAATAGTAAAAGTGAAAATTTTGAATACTTAAGAAGAAACAGTTAGTCAACAGTAGAGATAATACGACTAATAGGATAGAAAGAATAATTATAATAATAGTACTAGTACTCGGCCAAAACAAGTCAATGATTTAGGAGCATTGATCAATTAATCCAGTCATGAAAGACAAAATACCTAAAAAACCACGCTTGAAATAGCTGCGTCTTCCAGAGAGCCTTAACCGTAGATTCTGCTTAAGAAGGCTCGTATTAAACGTTGAAGCGACAAGTTAAAAGGAAAAGACAAAGTTAAGGGATTGTTGTATATAGAGATCTGCATAAAGGGCTAAAATGGCGACTAACAGTACTCTAAACTCAAAAGGAACATACCGCCTCACTCTCACCTTAGCAGATTTGTCAGGCGGCTCAAAGAGATTATACGTCAGACGTTATACGTCAGTGAAAGACATTTGGCCAGATCAAGCAACGTTATGCCCAACATTCCAGCTCTGTCGAAAATGGTAGGAAGAAGGAGCGGGACACTAGAGACAAAAACATTGGACAGTTAAGGAACACTGAAGATGACTGCCAAAACTACACCTACACTGGAAAACTCACGAGCTTCATCCCCCTCAACAACTAATGAACATCCACTAGCACATAACAGACCTCCCAACTATAGAAATTAACACCCATTACCAACACAAACTTACGTGCATCACTTAAGGGAGAAGGCTTAAAGAGAGACAGCTTACGAACCCAAATAAACAACTTAAGCACAAATTGAAAATGCACACCTGGGAACTGGCCGAGGCGGTGTCCTCGTGTCATGCATATATAAACAAAACAATACAACTAGCTATTACCTTCACCGAATGAAGGATCACCGCGAATATGCTGTCAACAAAATGACTTGTATGTAGGTGCTTCAGCACTTGGTCTTTTCATATATTGATGAGACGCTTTCGGTTGCTTTAACTTGCTCCAACATCCCTGAGAAATCTAAAAACATACAAGAGAAATAGTTAAGTAATCCAAGAATTTTTCCAGTCGAAGGTTTAGGAAGCTCTGCCCTGCACACGAGTAAGCTTAGCAGCTAGATTTTGCAACTGGGAAAACCTTTGCGAGATCCCAACAGAAGTCTATAAAATTTTTCGAGTATTAGACAAAAAAGAAGTACGAGTTTCAAGAAACGAGAAAACACTATTCAGGCGGGGGACGGAGATGAGTATTGCGAAAGATGCTCATGGAGTTAACGGAATCATTTCCTTCTCACAAAAACAACAATACTTCTTCTTGTTGATTTTCGCTCTTACTTGCTTACTCTCGTTCCCATGGACGGTGTTGGAGCTACATTAGAACTGCCATGGTGATCGTCGCAGCCCTTCTCGTCTCCGCCACCGGGTAGAGAACAGAATCACCAAATGTAAGAAATTCCTCGAGAACTCAGAACTTGGTTTCCTCACAAAACCAGCTAAGTGTCATCTGAACCCTCTCTCATCTGTCGCATGTCTCACAGAACCATAGATTCGATTGACTCCTGCACCTTCCAGCTCCACTCATGGAGACCATTCCACTTTCAAAACCTAGACTCTGATCCTCCTAAACCTCACCCAACTCACTCTCTTACCCAACGCCCTTGCCTCTCCAACCGTTCTACCTCCTTCTCTGTGGACTTATCCTAGCTCTCCCTCGTCGACGATGACAAGTCCACCGTCGCCGCCGCCGTACCAAATTCCTACAAGAGACCCAGTTTTAGAATCTTCGAGCGGAAACATCGGCGACACCCAGGATCGCATTCTATCTCGAGTCGGAGCTCTGACCAGAGTGGGACCAAGCGGTGCTGCTCCATCGGGGCATCGACGGCGCATGGGACTTGTTCCGATTTGCCCTTGGCGATGGGGACGGACTCGAGTGGGGAGCTGTTTGGGAATGGGATGTAGTCTTGGATATTTCCATTCCTAAGAATATACAAGAGGTTTGGAAGTACAACTAACAGGTGCTCAAGAAATCTTCCCAATCAATAATTTATGGCTGAACAACAAAGTAACAAATAGAAAGTGAGTCTCATGTGTACTGCATATGCATAAAATGAATGATTAAGTGTATTATATGTGAAGTGCGAAATTGAATGTGAAATGTGAAATAATGTGAAATGTGAATTATGTGTTATATGACTGGGTAAGCCATCGATGATGGTCACTCATTGAGTTCGCAAAACTTACCTAAAATTTGCAAATATTTTTCAGGACTCAAAAGAATACCCCGTTAAGCAAATGGGAGTATAATTATTGCATGCAAGGGAAAGATAGAGGTCGGGATCAGTACGCGTCTGCATTTATATTTTCCTATTTTCGTATAAATTTGTATATTCAGAAATGGTTGTACAATGTGTTTGCATTGTAATGTAAAGACATTATGTCTGAGTGTTTTGTATTTTTAATGGACCCCAAGTGATTAGTGAATCTCTAATGAGTTGTGTGACTAAAAATGTTTATGATTGAAATAAAGCGGGCTCAAAATTGATTTCTGATTTTCACGTATTTGAGTAAAAAAAATTATACTGAGTTTTTGACTAACTAAGTAATCTAGCACACCATCCTCGCGAGGCACAGACTCGGATATCACTCATCAATGTCGGGTTCGGGTCTTGCGGGAGTGGGTTGCTATAATATCGAAATTGCGAGCCATATATCTTGATTGCATTGCACTACGAATTGAAGGTTGGGCTCCAAGAGTTGTTCATGGTGTAAAGAAACTAATCACCTGCCTTCTTGTCTTCCTTACATCATATTCTCCATAAGCTTGAGATGGAACACTACCAGTACCACTATCACTTCCATTTGCCACTTCACTTCATAACTTACTTTTTTACAGGCTTCCACATCACCTTTAACCCCAGCTAAATGTTTTTTTAATCGGGTTATTTTTCTTCCTTTCAAATGCTTGTTACAAAACAAGCAAATGGTATGGTTCTTCATCCCGGGAATTAATGCAGCATGAGCCCAAGCTGGATCATTTTATCTTCCTAAAGTGGGTTGATTGAGAGTACTTGAATTTTCTTCCATTTATCTGTACACATAAAAATAAATAACGCATAATTTCAGTACACAATATGAATATCCATCTTATATAATATAACTCATTTCCAATTCCAACAATCACAAAACATTCATAATTACATTTTCATTTCCAACAATTTTCAATTCCAACAATCACAAAACAATCATAATTCTATTTCCATTTCCTTCCATTTACAACAATTTCCAATTTCAACAATCACAAAACAATCATAATTCTATTTCCATTTGCTACAATTTCTAATTCCAACAATCACAAAACAATCATAATTCCATTTCTATTTACAACAATTTTCAATTCCAACAATCATAAAATAATCATAATTTCATTTCCATGTCCTTCCATTTACAACAATTTCTAATTCTAACAATCACAAAACAATCATAATTCCATTTCCATTTCCTTCCATTTGCAACTATTTCCAATTCCAACAATCACAAAACAATCATAATTTTATTTCCATCTCCAACAATTTTCAATTTCAACAATTATAAAACAATCATAATTCTATTTTCATTTCCTTCCATTTACAACTATTTCCAATTTCAACAATCACAAAACAATTATAATTCCATTTCCATTTCCTTTCATTTACAACTATTTCCAATTCCAACAATCACAAAATAATCATAATTTCATTTCTATTTCCATTTCCATTCATAATTCCAATTGAATTTCCAACAATTACAAACAATATCCAATTCCATTTCCAACAATTTCAATTCAAAGTTTCAAAAATGAGGATCAAGTTGAAGGGTATGATATGATTTACATAATTGGCAAATAATGCCTGACATATCTTATACAATTGTTCATACACATATATTTATAACATGATCATCAAGTTGAAAGATATATTCATAACATGAGATCAAGTTGAAGGATATAACTTCTTTGGAAATATTTTTTTTTATTTAAAGCTTTGACTCTTCTTTTCATTTATAACAAACCATAATATTATATACACCATTTCATATTTCGTTCTTAAATATATATGTTACTTTTACAAATTTTAATTGACATTAATACGTGTAAGTATAAATGATTGGAATTTACAAGTTTACACCATATTCACAATTTGACAACAAAAAGTTTTTTTCGAATACATTTATTACATCACTACTTTATATTTTCACATATTACCAATTATAAATATTTATGATACCTTACACATATATATTACCAAATAATTAAAGTTCAAAATATTTTATACTCAATTAATTATTTACCCAAAACTAATACCCAAATAGGCAAATACTATCATTAACTACAACCGAATTATTATTAATTTCCAATAGCATAATTTTATACTCAACTAATTATTTACTTAGATTCAATACCTAAATATTAAAAATAAATTACCAATTTACAAATATTAAGAATGTATCAATTAATGATTTAAGTTTTTACAATTTTACAAATTTTGATGATCAATTTTACAATTTCACATTTAATTATCAATTTTACATTTGATTATCAATTTCACATTTAATTATTAATTTTACATTTAGGTTTAAATGTTGACTATCAACTTTCAATTTTAATAATCAAGTAATCAACATTATTAAGCCGTGTATAGTACATACATATCACCACCTGACCACCACACCACCCTATTTTACAATTCAATTTCCATTTCCAATTCTAATTTTCATATCAGAAATGACAAAATCACAAAACCCAAATCAATAGCTCATGGTATTCAACTTCAACAATTCCATTCCAAAATCAAACCAATTCACATACATACAAATCCAATACCGTGAGCAATTTCATTCCAAAATAAAACCAATTTACATACATGCAATTCCAAAATCATGAGATGAGCAGGAAATTCATCATCCATTGAAAACATCCAACTCCCAAATTCATCATCCAACAATGACAAAATCCAATTTCAATTCCAATCCAACACAATAAAATTTGTAATTAACCAGCAATAATTCGAAAATAGAAAACATCACACCCAAAAAAATTGAAACCGTCGGGTTGTTGGTTCAGGTTTTCGAGTTGTCCACCTTCACAGATGCGTCGGGGGTGTGGTGGTGTGGTGTACCGGTGTGTTGGAGCTGCACTGACAATGACGTGGTGCGGTGGTGCAGTGGGTCTTCGGGGGATGCCAAACACAAAGCAAGATCGGACTCCGAGGAGAATGAGGGAAGGAGGAGAGAGTGAAACAGAAACCGGGGAGGGCCGAAGAGGAAAATCGAAGAAGACAGGAAGCGGCAACGGTGGTGAGAGGAGCGCGACAGTGAGAGGTGAGACGGCGGCGAGAGTGAGTCGGAGAGAGAGGTGAGAGTCGGGAGAGTGAGAGTGAGAGGCTGAGAGCAGAGTCGGGGTATGGGTGTTGGGGGGGTTAGGGTTAAAATTTTGAAATTTGCAAATTAGTCCTCCTACATTCCCAAATTCACGATACCGACCGGAATGTGCCGGTATTTTGGGATACTGGCCGGTACCGATCGAAAAATTGGTACTGACTGGTATTTATAGTCAGTACCGAAGCAACCATTACTATATTGTTTTCAAGCTAGTACGGTACGATAATCTTAGCCATGATTAAGAGTTGTGTAATTGATATTATGTTATGTTAAATTAGATTTTTCATTAAAATAATCAGAAAGAGTCTATTTAAGATTATAAATATAATATTATTTATAATATATATTTTAAAATAAATGCAAAGGACAATTAATTAAGGGTAATATAAGTGAACTTAACAATAACAGCAACACTAAGTAGAAATTCTATTAAAACATAGAGTCTGAGAAGGTTTAGTAGTATGCGCAGCCTTAGGCTATGTTTGGTTAAGAGTTTATTAATGGAATAAAATGTAATGTAATATTATTACATCGTTTGAGAAGAAGGTTTATAATAGAATGAAATGAGATGGGATAGACTATGAGAATTTTATATTACATCTCATTCCATCCTAAACAGTAAAAACGATAAACCTCCGATTTGGAGAGTTTATGATGAAATGTAAAATAATAAACAACATTTCACTATATTACGTTATAAACCATTCTTTCAAACAACATTTCACTATATTACATTATGAACTCTTTCATCCTTCCAAACAACAATTTTATCATATTACGCCCATTCACATTTCATTCCATTCTAAGACCTTACGTCCACCCAAACATAACCTTACTCTTAATTAATAGAGATGTTGTTTTCAATTGACCCACATAAATAAATGAAATAAACACAGATAGGAGATTATTCAAAATATAATATATTATAATTTATCAAGAGATTTATTTCAATTATATCCTATTCTAAACCAATTTTGATAATTTTTGTGTCCTATTCTTAAAATTTTAATAGATTTTAATTAAATAATATAATTTTGTTATGTATGTCCAAAATTACTTTAAAAACTTTTGATAAATTAATTTATTGCCTTTTTGTATTAGAATATTGGTACCCTATGGTTTATATTTAAAATTGAATTCGAATAATATAAAAATCACTATATACGTAAGTTAACATGTTTAAATATTTTCATATCACATCATTAAAGTGCAAGCCCTTATGAGTTTTCCATCACAAGTTAAAAAGATTAATTTGTTTAGTGTTTTCTATAGGTTAATTAAAGATCCTTAGAACAATAGAGTCTGTAATACTATGCCTTAGAAGACCAAAGCCTCTTTGAGCCCGGCCTTAAGAAAAAGGCTAAGCTCACAGCTTTAAAGGCCTATAAACAACACATTAGGTTATTTATAAGAAAACACTGGTGAAAAGTACATTTTAATTTCAACATTTACAATAAATATAACTTAAATCTTAAAGTCTTGAATTGTTCAAATTAAACTTTAATATTTTGAAGATGTTTAGAACCTATATGGGAAAAAAATTTAATGATGTTAACTCCTTCCCAGTTAAACGTCATGCCAATACTAACATAATATTATTTTTATATATTTTAAATAAAAAGTGAGCCAATTAATCAAAAAGTGGATCTTACACTTACATCACATGATAGCGGGAACTGCTGTTTATGCTTTGCAGCATATTAGGTATAAGTAGAACTTTGCAGGTATATTTGTCATGCTATTTTCTTAACAATTTTGTCTTCTAAACTTGCATCATCTAACGAAGATATGTAACTTTTTTGCTTAAAGTTGTTATTATTCTATTTCAATTATTTATTATTACTTTATTGTAAGATTTTTTAATGTATTTAGTTATTTTATTACATCCTTTATATTTATTTGACTTTTCTGTAACATCTTCATATTACATTTGCATGTGGATCAATCGGAAATAGCTCTCTACTAAATAGGGGTAAGATTTTGTATAATCAGATTTTCCAAAATCCTGTGCTAGTGTAAAATTCAACTGGATGTTGATGATGAGGTCTCACTTGATATGTGACAGTGAAATCCACTTTTTATTTAAAAATTAAAAAATAATACTAGGTTAGTGTTGACATGACGTACGCTTAACTGAACAAGAGAAAACTCTATTAAAGTTTCAGTAATTTAGGTATATTTTGAAAACATAAGGATTTAAATTGAATGCTCCGAAACGTTATTGTCTGTTATATATTTTATTGTAAACGTTAGGTTTAAAATATGCTTTTAGCCGAAAAGATATGAAGGATGATGTGTATTTTATTTAGTATTTTCAGTCAACCACTATCAAAAGATCTTTAATTATGTGGTAATTAAGTATTTTGGTCTCTTTAATAATTACTATACCAAATCAAGAACATCAAAATCCTTCACTTTGTTTTATTTTTTTTACAAGGGAAAAAAAAAGAAAACTACACTTCCGTCCTAACTATCGCAGTGTCTACGGTACAAAACTCTGTATTGATCACGGTGCATGTAGGCCCGGACTAACGTCGGAGACTCCTGGAGAAAATGTAGGCCTGGATTGGCTATTGTTGCAAGAGAGGCCAGGCTATCTGTACTCTGCTCGATATAGGTGTTGAAGCTTCACCTCCCAAGACTGGCGCAGGAGACCTCAGATACCTGCTACTAAACAATACTGATCAGTCCCGAGAAAACTAGAAGAGAAGAAAATATTGATCACCTCTAAAGAATCGACTTCAATAACGATACGTCGATAACCGAGAGCCCGAGCCAATTGGAGACCCGATTGGATATCCCAATGTTCTGTCTCAAGAGCTGGCCCACTATGAGAAGGGGCCCTTAACTCCATATTTTAGCTTTTGACTCCTACAGCATATCACTAATTCACTCAAAATTGATTTAATGTTGGTGATGTTTCGAAGAGTAAACATTAGGCAAGTTTCAAGATTGCAGGTAGTAAGTACTCCAAGATTGCAAGTTCCAAGATTGTAGGTTACGTAGGCTGCAGGTAGAGGTAGTAATAAATAATTTTAACGTTGGTGATTTTTGACGTTATAAGTTAACGTTAGGCAAGTTTATTTAACATTATAAGTTAACGTTATAAGTTAACATCTTATGCTTATAAATACAATCAGCTGAGGATTCTTTCAGGGTTAATTACTTTCTAGTTGTTGTGGATATGACAATTACTTCGTTAAAGAATATA
>JANIJH010000224.1:7160559-7183942 GCA_024520975.1 Erythroxylum areolatum | reverse complement strand
TAATGTCATCAGTTGAAATATTAGAATTTGTTCAAGCTGCAGATTGTTATCCAAATGTTTCAATTGCTTATCGAATTTTATTGACTATACCTGTGACTGTAGCATCAGCTGAGAGAAGTTTTTCAAAGTTAAAATTATTGAAAACCTACTTAAGATTATCAATGTTACAAGAAAGGTTGAATGATTTAGCTATGTTATGTATTGAGAAGAATATGTTGGACAATATTGATCTTGATAATATTAGTAATGATTTTGCATCTAGAAATGCACGGATAAAATTGTTTTTCATAAATTATGATCATCTGTATATTTGTTAGTGTTATAATCATTTAATATTTAGGTGATTATGTAAACTTATAAATTGAGTCATTTATGTCTCATACAAGCATGTAAAATTAAACATATTGTCGATTTATTGGAGTCCTTTTTTATTTCGCTCAGAGCCTATAAACGACAAGAACGGCCCTGCTCAAGAGGCGAGCCTCTCCTAAGCTGGTGGATAAATCCTTCACTAATCACTAATAAACGCGTAAGCATCATCAAAACCATATCTCGGTGGACAAATAGTTCTAAAATTAATAAATGCACATGTGAAATTTGACTTCAGATATTTAGGTGTATGTGGGAACGTTCCATGCCATGTAGTCGCACTTTCTAAGAGGTATCAATAACTGTTAAGCTGCTTATTTCCATATAAAGAATGGGACATGAAGAAGATTCAAAAGGTTGGTGAACAAAGGAGGGATGGACGGTCAATAGTATACTCTTATAATTAAGCTAATTCAATTTATCATCAACCACAAAGACAACGAGAGTTTCCGACCCGAATTCTTTAAAAGTCATTTGATAAAATTAGAAGTCAGAAGTTGCAATCCTTGTAATAAATGATACTTTGAATGAAATTTGGCTTCCTCCATTGCTCACGCTTATTATAAATGACAGCTCCATTGTCGACTGGTCAAAATGACGCAGATCGTATGCCTTTGGACTGAAAATATCTGAGCTTATCCTAATTGTTGAATATAACCTTTGAATTCTGTTTAACACACCAAGAATTTGATCTCATAACAAGAACGTATGACATTTTTCTTCTTACTAAATACTCCATTGATGCTTATTATTGATGGTCATACAGACGAGTCCTGTTGCTTAAAACAAGACCGCGAGTTAGAGATTCACTTTCGCCAGTTTTGTACTGCTTTCCCACTACAAGACACGTCTATCTCATTATCTTTGTCTATATATATATATATACACCAGATCATATACACAGTGGATTACCTATACCATTTGGCCAGCGACTTTCCTTCTTTGTAACAAGTCGCCTTACAGAATTAGCCAAAACGGCTGTCTTCTCAGTATACAACTTCAGGACAAGCTCATCATTAGCACAGGGTAAGCCTTTCATTTCATTTTCTGTCTTCTCTTGATCTAATATCTTCTGTTTCTGTATACATATATAGTATGTTGGATTATCCATATGTTCTCACTTCTGAGTAAACCCTTTTGAACCTGATCTTTATAACCCGTCACAGCTTTCGACATCTTTAATCATAATTACCTATTGGATCACATATCACAGGCGAAATAATCCGTGAAGAAGAAGACGAAGAAAGAAGATCAGCTTTGCCAGAATGAGTCGAAAAGTCAATAGTCCAAAGTTGGATTTAAAGCTGAATCTATCGCAGCCAACTATGGCTAACACGCAAAACAAATCAGATTCTTGTTGGGAGATGGCTTCACCTGAAATTGATCAAATATCATGCGTGTCGTCGGAGGAAGAAGAGACCATGAAGTACAAGATGGGGGCCAGCTCAGAGACAACAAGTACAGCCATGAATATGATGCTCGTAGGTTGTCCTCGGTGCCTCATGTATATTATGTTACCAGAAGCAGATCCCAGGTGCCCCATATGCAAGAACACTACTATGTTGCTTGATTTTCTCAATCAGGCTAACACCAAAAAGACTGCAATTTGATGAATACTCTTGATGTTGCTTCTTTTTTTACTTATTAATTACTATGCATCTTCCTGGATAACCTAATTCTCGTATACTGTCCGTTTTACATCATTACATGCATAGATCTTTTAGACATATAGTCCGATTAGCTTTCTTACCGTTTCTTTTCTCTTCTTCTACCTTTGTTGTTGTCTCAGTCTAGCACGTTATGTCGAGATATTTTCTTTCACTCTCGTCCAATTCCTCTGATAGTAAGAGAGAGGAAGGAGCTAGCTGAATTTCAACAAATAATAAACATGTTTCATGTTCATTGGTATCAGTGTTTTCTCCTCTTTCTGCAATTAAATTAAGGGAAATTTACGCTTTTGGCAACTTTCCATGAAATAAGCTCTGGGTTCTTCACCTAATTAAACGCATTCCAAAGAAGTTGAGGAGTTAGTTGAACGAACTTCCTTATCTTCCAGGCTTGTCATAGAATATTAACAGGAGTTGACATTCTGAAAAATGAACATACCGGATCGAGCTGATAAGGGTCGTTCATTACTCTCCACTAATCAGAAGGACATGCGTTTGATGTCCTGTTAATTCTTTTTTTTTAATACAAAAGAATAAAAGCGAGGCTTAAACAGTAAAACTTGGGGTTAAGATCCCAGATATATCTACAAAAAAGAGTGCAAGGCATCCTAAAGGGGATGTATTAAATAATTAATTCTAAAGTCGTACAATTTTATATGAAAAATCAGCCAATTAGCACACCGGTTACTTTCACAAAATATATGACAAACTCAAACCATCTAAGATTTCAATCATATGATTGATAAATTACTTTAAGCAATAGAGTAGATGTGGTAATAAGTTTCATGATCCAACTCAATATTTACCTTAATTTTTTATGTTTAATATTTAATAAATGTTTCTTTTTAGTTGTGGAGGATTGAGATATTTTTTTTTGTGATTTACATATATACTATTAATTTAATTCTTAATTTTTTATAATTAATATATTAATTTTTTATTAAGATCCTTTGTTTGTGCAAAACTAAATGCAATATTAATAATCAGATTACCAATATGATTAGTTTAATACCAACTTGCATAAACAGCTAGATAGCCTCCACAGAAGTAATTGACTATATCTAACACATTACAATACTCATATATTTGAGCACAATTTACACGTGCGTGACATCGTATTTAACAACATCCATCTCGCTTTTCTTCGTGTTGTAAGATAGCTCACGGGCGGCCCAGCTAAATCTTGGCTTAGCGGCACAAGAAATCACAAACCCTGACGTTTGACTTTGCTCTGCTTACGTTGGACGTTCTTGATTAATGTGACATTCATGCCGTGTGATCAAGTTTAATAATCGATGGGTTGAATCGAAAAAGTTTTTATTCGTTAAAATTTTTAATTCATTTATTTATTTATAATAATAACTCTCGTTTATCATCATCACATTCAATTCGAATCTCTGTATTGAAACAGAATCTAGGGAAGTCTGATAATACACAGACTTACTCCTACATAATAGAGAGGTTATTTCCAGCAAACCTACATGTAAATGAGACAATATAAGAATTATGCAAGTTTCAAAGAAAATAGGTAAAACTAGCAAAGTAAATAGAAATAATAATAGTAAAAATAAAAAATATAATGATATATAAAATAATGAAAATAAGAATAATAATAATAATACAAAAAAATGCTAATAATAATAGAAGTAAAACTAATACAACTACGAAAAGACAAAAATAACAAAATAACCATTAATGTTTAAAATTATTTAGTTTATTAATTAATCGGTTAATTTTTATAAATTAATAACTTCCAATAAACTATAATAAACCGATTAAAATCTATTTTAATTAAACTTCAAAATTTTCAATGAATAATGACAATCTCTTTTAATCATATTTTAAATTATTAAATTATATTCAATTTTTAGCTGATTTTATGACAGTCTAATACTAGATAAATCTTTAAATCTTAAACTCTTTATCTTATCGATTTAATTTTTGGTCTAATTTTTACAACATTTTTAGTTATAATCATTAATTTAATGAATGCTGTTTAATGCCTTAATGCATTCAGAACTTCTTAATGCTGCTGATTTTTAAGTTAAATTTGAAGTTTAATGTTATGAGATTTTGTAATAATTATTCGTATCAATTGAAGATAATCAATATAATTTATATCGGTTAAAGAAGAGCACGTCATCAAAATACTATCTGATTAGATGGGATTAATTTTTATTTTTATGTGCTAATTTTATATATTAAATTAAATTTAACTGAACTTATTTACATGCACTTTAATCTTGAAAACTTTATTTTAAACTCTTTTTAAGATTTAAAATTATTTAATCATTTATTTCAAAGAAAATGGAATGAATTTGTCATTATTATTTCTTCATAAATATTGTATAAAATAAACTTAATTAAATTATCTTCAAAATATATTTAATTTTTTAATTATAATCAATAATACAAATATACTTACATTTTTATTTAAAAATATAAATTGAAATTAGGTATGACAATCCTGCTCAGGCCTCACCAACCCGACTGGAAGTCAACAGGGTAGGTTAGGACTATGCAGGCCTAGCCCGACCTGTGTCCCGATTGAGAGTAACAAAACAACGTCATTTTGTCAAAATTAGGTCGAGCATGGAATCCTAACCCGTGGCCTAATTGAAAGAGACAAAATAACGTTATTTTTTGAATTTTTTAAAAATAAGAAATTAGGTCAGCCATAGGCCGACAATCCAGGCTCAGTTGGGTCACGAGCAGGGCTTAACCCGACTTATTGTTATCCCTAATTGAAATTAAGAAATAAGAAATTGCCAAAACAAAATAGAACTGTAACCAAATACTCTATTAATCGATACATGAATAACTTACTGAATCTGAATGATTGGTGGATTGGGTTGGGTAAGAGAAATCTCAAGCCCTTCTTAACCATAGTAGATAAGCAATAAGAGTGGTCTCAGATTCGATTACTATCAAGAGCTGAACGTCAATGACAGATTTCATCGATGAAAGTTTTCAATAATAACAAAATAAAAATAAAAAGGTTATAATAACAAGTTTTTCGATTACTATCAATGTTACATTTTGTGGCATGACGTTTAGGAGTTTGTAAATGGCGTAAATGGCATAAAGTAAAATAGAGGAGAATAGAAGAAAGGTTTCTCACGTATATTTCCTCCTCGTTGAACATTTTTATATACAATAGAATTGAAATGAATATATTTTGTTACACAGGAATATATTATGTTACATGGTTGAAACAAATTGGTTATAACAAACCTGTTGACGTGCGTTTTCTCCAACAGTGGCAGGACGTTTTCTCCATCATACACTACAAGCTGGAAAATGTTGGTTGAAAGAAGAAGACAACATTCCTAGCTTAAGTAGATGCTGCCAATGATTACAGTAGGAAGGATTTTAGTGAGAACATCAGTAAGTTGAAATTTTGTGGGTAAATAGGTGAGTTGCAATAGTCCTTCCATGATTTTATCACGTGTGAAGTGACAATCCAACTTTTTACGCTTAGTTCTCTCATAAAAATTGGATTTTTAGCTATGTGCAAGGCACTTTAATTGTCACAATGTCAGAGAAAGAGGCTTAAGATTCAGGATATCTAATTCCTCCAAAAGCCTTATAAGCCATGTAATTTCAGAGGCAGCTTGTAACATGGCTCCATATTCAACCTCTGCAGATGATTTAGAGAAAGTACTTTGCTTCTTTACATTCCAACTAATAGGAGATTGACCAAGTTGAATTAAATAACCAATGATAAAGCGTCGATAGGTAGGGCAATTGGCCCAATCTAAATATAAAAAACTTGAAGTTTGAGTTGAGTATTAGCTTTTAACAGAATACCTTGACCAGATGTACCAACATACATAAGAACATGTTCCAAGGCCTGCAAATGTGGTATTCGAGGTTGTTGCATAAATTGACTCAATATTTGAATAACAAATGTAAGATCTAGTCTAGTATGACTAAGATAACTGAGTTTCCCACTGAGGATCCTATAATAACTAGGATCAGGCAAGTACTCTCTAACATCAGCAGCCAGATGACGATTAACAAGTAAAGCGTGGATACACTTTTAACATTAAGAATTCCAACTTCCGATAATAGTTTAATAGTAAATTTCTTTTGAGTGAGAGTAATACCATGAGAAGTATAGCCAAATTCAAAACCTAATAAATAATATAATTTGCGTAGGCCTTTGATACTAAATGATAAATAAAGATGTTTTAGAGCCTGAATTTCAGCAAGTTTAGAGGCAATCACCAAGATTTCATCAACATAAATAGCTAAAATGGTAAGATCAGAACCATATTTCTTGAGAAATAAGGAGTACTTATTCTTATATTGAATATATCCTAGCTACTGAAAAGAGATAGACAGTTTAACAAACCACTTTCTTAATGCTTGCTTAAAGCCATAAATGAATGTTTGGAGTTTGCAAAGACATTTTAGCAAACCACTACCTTGATGCTTGCTCAAGGCTATAAAGGGATTTTTTTTTAGTTTGCAAATCTTGCTATGTTGATTATCTATACCCTTGAGCATTTTCATGTAAAATTATTCTTCCAAGTCATCGTGTAAAAAAACATTGTTGATATCAAGTTGAAATAAGTCATAATTTTTATGAGCTATCAAAGCAATGATAGTTCTGATGGTAGACTACAGGAGAAAGGGTCTCCTGAAAATCAATACCTGCCTTTTTTTAATAGCCTTAAATAACTAATCTGGCTTTAAGTCTCTCCACAATCCCATAAGAATTTAACTTGATCTTATAAACTCACTTATAGTGTATAGTCCTTTTGTCAGGAGAGAGATTAGTCACATCCTAAGTATGGTTGGCCTGTAAAGCCTCAATCTCTTTCTTCATTGCTAAAACCCAATTTGGATTAGTGGAAGCCTCTTGATAGGAACAAGGTTTAGTGTATATAGTGAGTTTGGAGATATGAGCTTAGTAAGGGAGAGGTAGATGATGAAATTGGACTAAATTGCTTCAACGAGAGGGAATGGTGTTGTTATTAGTACAAAAGCATATATAGTCCCAAAAATAAGTGGGAGATTTATGAACTCTAGTTGATCTTCAGAGAGGTGGGAACTATTATATAGGAGAAGTAGAAGGAATAAAGTGGTTTAAGGGAGTAGAGGTAATATCATGATGAGATAAGGAATAAGAGAAGCCATTAGAAGAAAAAGAAAAGAAGGGAAAATCTTTATCAAAGGTTGGTGTAGGTGGAACAAAAGGTGAGAATTTTTTATATGAAGAATGGAATTATGAAAAGGATAAAGATGTTCATGAAAAACGAAATCCCTAAAAGAAATGATTTTACCGGTTAATAGATCAAGCACATTATAAGCCTTTTACTATAAGGATACCCTATGAAACACACAGATGGTCTCTAGCTTCAAATTTAGTTATTCGTTTTGTAGATGTAGCAATAAAATAAAAGCATCCAAAAGATTTAAGATGTTGATAAGACGGTGGTTAATGATATAGCATTTTATAAGGAGATTTGTATCATAAAATGAGTAATGAAATTCTATTTAGGAGGTATGTGCCAGTGAAAAGGTATTCACCCCAAAATTGTGTTATAAGGTTGGCTTGAAAGAAGAGGGATCTAGCTATGTCAAGGAAGAGATGTTTATGTTTTCTTTCAACTCTCCCATTTTGATGGGAGTATCTCAACAGGAAGTTTGATGATAATACACTTGTTGGTATAAAATGATTGTGCTTAAGTGTCACAAATCTTAAGACCATTGTCTGATATAACAATTTTAAAAATAGCAAGGCATTGTGTTTCAATGTAAGCAACAAACGCTTTAAAGATAGGAAAGCATTGCTTTTATGTGACGACAAATGAGCCTATGTAGCACGAGAATGATCATCAACAATAGTAAGGAAGCATTTATAGCCATCATGTGTAACACACTGATATGGAACTTATATGTCTATATGTATGAGTTAAAAAAACATTTAGCCCTGGAAGAACTAAGAGAAAGGATTGTTGTTAGGAAATATCTATATTAGATGTTAAGAAACTTTTATATTAGGGAGAGTATGATCTCCGTCTTTAGTGTGTGATTTCCTATTTATTCCTAAGATTTCTTTTCCTATCTGATTTCTTCTATATAAATGATACAAGGGTCTTGAGTATCGATCAAGCCCTATGTTTTTCACTATGTTATTAGAGCCAAACTTCCAAACCACATAACTTCTTTACCGTAAACCCTAACACTCCCAATGTATCCAAACACTTACCTCTACTTACCAAAACTAAAAACCAAATCCACAAAAGCAATCAGGGGGTATTGGCGACCACCAGAGTATCGAAGGTGTCGCCAGAAAACATTCATATGTTAGATCGTGGGCATTATGCGCCGACGTCCGGTGACCATCAGCAACGACAGTTAGATGGGTCAGCTCACCACTGTGTCCTAAATGGAGTTCTGGCCTTACTTTGTGTCAAAATTGACTAGAACATGGGTATTTTTTGATAGCAATAATGTTTTATATATTTCGAAACATCTCATCAGTGTTTTTAGTGTTCGTTTAGCCAGGAAATATGTTTAACATAACTGGGAGATGTCAGATTCCAGTAGCAGATCATTGATAGGTGTTCCAACAATGGGTTCCTCAATTTTACGAATCATCAAGCAATGTTTGAACGGTAATAACTATCCTTTTTGGTATAAGAATATCGAATTGTTCTCTAAAGGTCAGAGAAAGTTGTCCCATCTTACATCTGATCCCCTAACTGATCAAAAAAATACTAGAAAATTAGCAAAGTGATGATGGACAATTACTACATATTCTTTTTGATTCTATGGAACCTGAAAGTTCAGTCTTATTCTCTCATGTTAGCACTTGTAAGCAAGCTTGGAACTATGCTAAGCTTCTTCACTCTAGCAATATGCTTCGCATGTATGATATTTCTGTTGAGTTATTTCAGTCCAAACAAGAAAGAAGTTTGATTGAATACTTTGGAAAAGTGAAACATTCCTTTAAGGAGTTTAATTCTCTATTATCGATCACATATGATATTAAGGAAATGCATATTCAAAGAGAGCACTTGGTAACTATGAAGTTTTTGACTGGATTGAAACTTGAGTTTAAGCCTGTGCAAGCACAAATCTTGGGAGGAGTAAACCTTCCATCCTTGGTTGAAGTATATTCTAGACTCTCTTGCTCTGTAACTAAGGTGAATCCACCAAAGAATAACTCTGATACGTTAGCTCTTGCAACACAATCTAATTCACAAGTCAAAGGAAGCCATGGGGGAAGTCGAGGAGGTTGTGATGGTCATGGCGATCGTGACGGCCGAGGAGAACGTGACAGAGGCTCATAACCCCATTGCACACATTATGATAGAGGCAGACACGATGAAATGTCTTGTTGGGATAAATATCCCATTTGCAAGTTGCTTATATTACGTCTCTTGAAGAACATGCTTCGACTAAAGCTTCACAATAGTCTGTTACTTTATCTTAGGATGAGTATACTAAGTTTTTGCGGTATCAGTCAACTTAGTAAACATCGTGTTCCTCTATGGCATCTGTGGCTCATCAAGGTAACCCAACTACTTGTTATTCAGCTATCCCTAGAAAACAGTCATGGGTAATAGATTCTGGTGCCACTAACCATATTTCAAGTAAAATAACCAACTTTAACCATATTGTTCTTTTACTTACCTCATATAATGATAAACTTACTATTATTGTTGGATCTACTACCACCATTAAAGGTGTTCGACCCCTCATCCTTGTTCTTCTTTCACATTACCCTCTACATTATTTGTTATGAACTTTCCTTTCAATCTTATGTCTGTGAGCAAATTGGCTAAACAACTAAATGGTTCTATATGTTTCTACCCTAATAATGTCATTATCCAGGATTTTAAGACTAGGATGACGATTGGAGAAGGACATGAATCGAATGGAATGTACTATTTTGACAAGTTGCAATCATCCATTGCATGCCTAGTGTCAGTCTCTCCTATTGATATCCATAGTTGATTGAAAATTCTCATAGAATCAAGAATGAAGTTTTCATTATATACATATTAGATCATGAATTAGTAACTGCATCCAATCTGCAAAAAAAAACCCAATTGTTGTTATTGATATCCATAATTGATTGGGTCATCTGTCTTTGGAAAATCTCAAGAAAGTAGTGTCGAGGTTAGATTATGTTTCTAGTTTAAATTGTGAGTCGTGTGACTTAGGAAAATATCATTGTACTTCGTTATTTCCTCGAGTCAATAAAAGAGATGAAAATTTCTTCATGTTAATCTATACAGATAATTGTGGTCTAAGTCGTGTCAAATCCAAGTTGGTATTTCAATATTTTGTAATTTTTATTGATGATTTCTCTTAAATAACTTGGTTATATCTAATGTGAGATCGTTTCGAACTATTCTCTATTTTTTATTCTTTCTATGTTGAAATTCAAAATCAGTTTAATATTCGAAACAATATTCTTTGTATTGATAATGCTAAAGAATATTTATCTAGCTCATTCTCCAATTATTTGAAACAAAGTATTCAACATCAACCTTCCTGCCCACACACTCTCAACAAAATATGGTAGCTGAGAGAAAAATCCAACATTAGTTGAAACAACTCGTACCCTGTTAATCCACATGAATGTACCCAAAAGCTTTTGGGGAGATGTTGTACTTACTGCATGTTATCTTATCAATCAAATGTCATCTTTTGTGTTAATGGTTAGAACTCCATTCTCAGTTCTCCTTCCCTATTAAGACCCTTTTTCCATTTCTCCTCGAGTATTCAAATGTGTTTGCATTTCTCACCAGCTTCAGACCAGCTTAGTCTATCTCTATTGACATTGATGAGTGTCTACCAATTCCTTCCCAATTATGTTACTCGTGATACTAATCCTACTCCTTTGAAACGTCTCTCTCGTCCTGTTTTGTAGGTTTATACTCGACGCACTCATCCTGAAGTACGACTAGATAATTCACACTCATCCTGATTGTCTTCTTCATCTTCAATTCCATTATATGATGATCTTGATTAGCTCATTACTCTCTGTAAAGGAAGAAGGTCTTGTACATCTCACCCTATTTCAAACTTTGTTTCTTATAACTCATTATCACCATCATATGCTGCTTTTGTATCCACTTTGTCTTCTATACCTATACCTACCTATACGTAAGTCCGTTTCAGAAGTTTTAGGTCATCCTGGATGGAAACTTGCCATGGAAGAAGAAATGTTGGCTTTGCAAGCCAATGCTACATGGGACTTAGTTCCTCTTCCACATGATCAGATAATTGTGGGTTGTTGTTGAGTGTTCAACGTTAAGGTAAACTCTGATGGTAAAACTAATCGTTTAAAAACTCATTTGATAGCTAAGGGTTATACACAGGTGTACAATATAGATTATACCGAAACCTTTTCTCCTGTCGCCAAATTGACATTCGTTCATGTCTTCATTGCATTGGCAGCCACCCATGAATTGATTCTTCATCAACTCGATGTAAAAAATGCTTTTCTTCATGGTGATCTTCAGGAGACTATTTTTATGGAGCAACCACCAGGGTTTGTTGCTCAGGGGGAAACTATTCTAGCATATCGCCTTAACAAATCTTTGTATGGTTTAAAACAGTCACTGAGAGCTTGGTTTGGGCACCTAAGTATAATGGTTATGGAGTTTGGTCTACATCGATGTGATGTGGAACATTATGTGTTCTATCGTCACTCCGAGGCTGGTAAAATTCTTTTGATCGTGTATATTGATGATATTGTTATTACTGGAGATGATAAAGCAGGAATTTAGTCTTAGTCATTCCTATAGACTAAATTTCAAACAATGGTTTACTGAAATATTTTCTGGGTATCGAGGTAGCAAGGTAAAAAATAAAGGACAGCAATTAGAAAATCCAGGTAAGTATTAAAGACATTTTGGTAAACTGAATTATTTGACTGTTACGGGTCTAGATATTTCATTTGCTACAAGTGTACCGAGTCAGTTTATGGGATCTCCGCAAACTAGTCATTGGAATGTAGTTATTAGAAATTTAAGATATTTGAAAGGCTCTCCAGGGCAAGGTCTTCTTTACCAAAATCATGGACACATTCAGATTAATTGGGCAGGCTCATATGACCGATGGTCTACTTCAAGCTACTGTGTATTTTTGGGTGGAAACCTGGTGTCATGGAAAAGTAAAAAGTAGTTAGTTGTTGCACATTTTAGTGTTGAATCTGAGTACAGGGTTATGGAGTATACTACATGTGAGTTGATTTTATTGAAGCATCTTCTCGAGGAACTTGGTTTTGAGCACTTCACTCCAATGAAATTGATGTGTGATAATCAAGCAACCATTTATATTGCCTCGAATCTAGACTTTCATGAGAGAACCAAACACATTGAAGTGGACTGTCACTTTGTTCATGAAAAGCTTCAAGAAGGATTGATTAAGAACCATATGTTAAGTCAGAAGATCAACTTGTTGACTTACTTACTAAAGCATTAAGGGGGTCTTAGTTGAAACCTGTATATAACAAGCTCAGAGCTTATGAAATGTTAGGGAATATCTATATTAGCGAGAGTATGATCTCCCTCTTTAGTGTTTGATTTCTTATTTATTCCTAAGATTTCTTTTCCTATGTAATTTCTTCTATATAAATGATACAAGGGTCTTGAGTATCGATCAAGCCTTTTGTTCTTCACAATTGTACATGAAATTTGCCTTAAGACAAATGTAACAAATTGAACTAGAGTTGTGTTTATAAGAATTAAAAATATCAACATAGTTCATTGAGGAAAAGGGAATGTGACCTAATCTACAATGCCACAAATCAACATAAAAGTTACAAACTTTGCTACAATTATCCAAAGGAGCATAATCAAGACCAGAAGTTCCACCACTTGTAAGTTTGCAAGATCCAATGTAATATAGACCATCAGCTTCCCTAACCAAAGCCATTGTTTTTCTCATTGAAGGGACCTGAAGAACACATTTAATGGGTGTAAACAAGTTAGAGGAAAGTTGTTTTATTAATTTGCTGGTTGAAAGGAGATTAAACTAAAAATCAGGGACATGCAGTACATAAAAGAGGGTAATATCTGGGGATAACTTGACAGTACCAATGTCTTTGATTGGGGCTTTGCAACAATTAGTGCAGTGAATGTACCCGTGTAGCATCCCAGAGATTATCATGTTGTTGCATCTTTCACTTTGCATAGAAAAGGGAGGTAAATCATCTAGTTTTAGATGTTTTCCATTAACAAAGTCAAGTTTATTGCGAGTAGAAAGAGTCACTTCACAAGACCGCCTCTAGTTGGAAAAATTGTCACCAGTAAGAAGTTTTGTTGAAAGCTTAAAGTTTAGACGATCAAAATGGTGTATATAGAACTCATGGGTAGGATCTGTAGCAAATGAATTGAAAAATTCTTGGTTTAAGAAGTGAATGGAATGAGAAGGAATTTCAGACACCATTGAAATAAGAAAAATGCTTACTGAAGAAAAACATCAAACAGTGAGAGTGCAAAAAAGGAATGGTGCTGAATCTGCAAAACATGTAAAGATAGACCAATATGAAACAAATTAGTTATAACAAACTTGTCGGCATACATTTTCTCCAACAGTGGCAGGACATTTTCTCTAACAATCAAAGGCTAAACATGAATGACATATTTCATCGACAGACGTTTCTAACAATAACAAAATAAAAATAAAAGGTTACAATAAATGAATGTCAATGGATCTAACTTAATACAATCTCTTAAAAATTGAGATTGAATTAAAAAATTTAGTTTAATTGAATTTAAATTTAAATTAGTTTATTTTTATTATATTTTCTAATTTAAAATAGGATAAAATTAGTTAGTATATTAAAAATATATAATTTGGATTTTGTTATAGTTAAAATTAATGATTTATACGAAGATAATTTAGATTGAAATTCGAATGAAACTTAATTTTTAAATCTAATATAATAATTTTTATTTTTAAATAAAAATTTCTAATTAATTTTTTTATCACTTCCAATATTTTGTGTTAGTATTTATTGTTAAGGATGACATTTAGGCATAGGCCTTAGGCCTAAAAGTTGAAATTTTTTTGGATCTCGAGTCAAGCCTAGGATCGAGCCATTGAGCTTGAGACCCGATAAAATTTAAAACTAAAACGACATCATTTTGCTCCTATGCTAAGTTGTTTCGTTTTTTACAAAGTAAAACGACATCGTTTTAATCTAGGTTCATCTTTTCCCTACCTTCTTCAAACTTCACTTTTCTTTATCTTTCTCACAAACAAGTCTGTCGCCCCTTCACTGCTCTGCTCCTTTGCACTCCCTCCATGTTGCTTCGCTCCATCTTTTTGTTACTTCTTTGCCACCTACCTGCAAGGTAAAGTTCCTTCAACGTATTCTAATTTTAAATCTTTTGATTGAAGATTGAATTTGTCAATATACTGGAATTTTTTAGATTATTTTCGTTTGTGGGTGTTTTTATTGACTTACGTAGTCATATACACAGATATGTATATGACCATGTAAGTGACTATAAAGTTTCAAGAATTTATGCGATCATATACACGCCCATATATATAACTGTGTAAGTATGATTAAGTGACATACACGGTCACATAAATGTTCCTGTATGTGGCCATGTAAGTATGCAAAAAAAAAAACTTTAAAGTGTGTGCATGTGACCATGTAAGTTCGCAAAAACATATATTATTACATGACATGATATCAATGACTCGTGTATATGACTATGTAAGTCATTAATAAACTTTAAATCTATGATTATGATTTATATTGCATGTATATGATCGTGTAAGTTACTCATAAATTTTAAATATATGGTTATAATTTATGTTCTCCTATTCCCTCCCATATTTGTGAATTATCAATTATGATTATGAATAATAAATATATTTATATGTTGATTGTGTTCAGATGGATGAGCATATTCCTTCAATAGAGAGTTGTAATCTAGTAACAGAGACATAATTAGAAACTTCTAATCCTGTACCAAGTGAAGATAAAATTCCAGGTTAATTGAAAAGTGATGTTTGGAATCACATTAATAATATTAGATCAATGGACAGAGTAGAAAGAATCGAATGTAAGTATTGTCAGAACATATTTGGCAGGAATTTCAAAAGGTGGAACATCTCATTTAAAGAGACATGTAGATTCGTGTAATATAGAACATATCATATTAGGAGGTCAAATTTTTTTTTACCCCTAACATTATGAAAGAAAAAAATAAAATAACTGCAACATCTTATGACATAACAGGCCATGATTTTGTATTTATTCCATAGTAATTGGTGATGAGCATCTACTATCTGTAGTTGATACCAAAAGATATAAGATGTTTTGTAACTCATTACAACCAACCTTCAAGGTTCTAAATCAGCATACATTTAAGAAGGAAATTATGAAGATATATGAGGATAAAAAGAAAGAAAATTTTAAAACATTGTCGAGTATTGAAGGATAGATTGCCATTACAACAGACATGTGGATAGTCGATAACCAAAAGAAGGCTTATATGGTGATGACGACACATTATGTTAACAATGACTAGACTCTGCGCAATAAACTATTGAGGTAATATATGTTTTTTAATGTTGTTATCATTTACTTTTTGATTCATGGTATGATTAATGTTGATTATATTTGTACATAATAGTTTCATTTATTTGTCGACACCATATACAAGCGAAAAGTTGACAATCTTGTTGGGAGATTGTTTGATATATCATAATATTGACCCCAAACTGTCCACCATAATAGTAAATAACTGTAGCATAAATGATGCTATAATTGAAAATTTGAAGAATAAGATACATGTTAGGAGCTTGTTGATTGGTGGACGTTTATTCCATATGCGTTGATTTAGGAATATTTTGAATTTGATTGTGAATGATTGGTTATAAATGATAAAGGAATCAATAGATTTGATTCAGAATAGTGTAGTATATTGAAGTGCAACACCTAAAAAGAGTTGAGAAATTTGAAGAAACTGCACAATAACTATACATTTCGAATACAAAAATGTTGGTTTTGAATTGTCCAACCAGATGAAACTCAACTTTCAAGATGTTGGAGTTGGCAATCCAATATGTTGATGTATTTACCAAACTAAGACAAAAAGATTTTTAGTACAATTGTATACCTATAGAAGACCAATGGGAGTTGGCTAGAGAACTTTATGCAAAGTTGGACTTATTTTATACTACGATAGAATTGTTCTCGGGAACAAAATATCCAACTTTACATTATTACTTTAGCACTATATGTGAGATAAAGAAAGCTTTATCTGATTGGATGTTTGATCCCAACGAGGTTATTCAAGTTATGACATAGTAGATGACAGAGAAGTTGAATTCGTATTGGATTGGACATACTATTGTAGTTATATCTATGTTAGCCTTGAGATATAAGATGGATGGGGTCAATTTTATATATAATGTGTTATATAGTGATCAGACTCAAGAGCATATAGATGTCATTAAATAATTTTAGTATGATTTGTTTAATGATTATTAACTCAGAATCGACAAAATTTAGGATGAGGATCATAGTAGTTTAAATTGTTCAACTTTAGCTTCAATTTTAGGTTTGGGCTCATCTTCTAAGAGCAGCTTGTTATTTTCATTTACAAAATTCATAAAAAAAGGCTAGGACTTCATACAATACGATGAAGTTAGATAAATATTTGACAGAAGATTGTCCGAACAAAGTTAAAGGTATGCAGTTTGACGCTTTGTTATGTTGGATGAGTTGGGAAATAATTTTTTGATCATACAAGTAATCTATTATTGTTTCGGAGTCTACTTTTAGTATTGGTGATCAGGTTATTAGTCGTCATCATGTTTGACTTCATCCTTGTACTGTGGAAGCCCTCACGTGTACTTGAAGTTGGTTAGATAACGAAGAGATTACAAGTAAACGCTTTTCTTTTGATATATCAATTTTGTTTATTTTTTACATTATCTTACCTTATGTTGTTTTTTTAATTTGTATATTAATACGGCTATAGTTAGTGATATGGAGGTGGCTAGTCATATACATACGTATATCCATCAACCAAGTGGACATTATTTTGATAAAATGTTTAATAATGAAGGTATATTTAATTATTTATTAATTATTACAATGTGCTTATATTCTTTTAATTTTTATATTATATTACTAAATATAATGGTTTTACAGATAGCATAAGTGATGCAAACTATTGACCATCATTACAACGATTAACTACTCTTTTTAATCTCTACTCTCACATCCTCACCTATCTACTCAAAATTCGAGTTGAAGGTAGGGCGGAACCAAATCTTATAAGCCCACCAAGTTTCTGCAGCAGCCCATGCTTCTGAGGCCGAACTACCAGCCCTAGTACTGTTGGAACGTAGGATGGTTTTTACTGCTATTCGAACACAAGACGTGGAAGTCACCTGTAAGCTCTGATACTACTTATCTACCCAAAACTCGAGTTGAAGATAGGGCAGAACCAAATCTTATAAAATTAATTGAAATTTGTAACTTCAATTAATTAAAATGATCACGTTATATATAATCATTTTTATGTCTTTTAATTCTATCTTTCTTCATTAACAAATTTGGTTTCTTCTTATTCGTTATATATATATATATATATATATATTATTTCTATTGAAACTTTTAACTTCAATTCTTATAATTTTATTGTCCATTGTTAATAAATTTAGTTTCATTTTATTCATTTTATCAATATGTGTATATTTTATATATTCATTTATTGTAAAATCTCAAATTTTATTAATTAATTAAAATTCATAATTTTAATTAATCGAATTTCTTATATTATATTTTTCATTAAATAAATTTATATTAAATGTTAAAATAATAAAAAGATAAGTGTGGTCGACCCATACGACCCGATTGGGTAGTTTAAACTCAACCCGACCTACTGTTATTCTTAATTATTACTTTACACAGTAATTAACTGTATTAGACATGATTGAGTTTGATCAGCATTGAGATGAATTAAATTTAAACAATAGAGCTGACTAAAACAACGTGTGAGGAAAGCGGGCAGAGTTTTCCAAGAGCTGACTAAAACAATGCGTGAGGAAACGGGCAGAGTTTTCCAAGTTACAAGTAGTGACGGCAGGTACAATTCTGGCTCGTTTGCCTTCAATCCCACGTGAAATACGGTGAGAAGACTAAAGAGTGGGTGCTCAGTCTCACTCCCTGCCTTAATTTGGACCCAACTACACCCACACATGGCCCACCACTAGTCTTTCAGTTATTTAATAGTTTACAACAAATATACTCCCCACTTGAACAAAGGACACGACACTCGTGTTCTATTCCTTTAATTCTTATCCTTTTTCCTTTTCATTAAATAAATAATTGAAATTAGAAGAACCCAGGAAGAAGCGCCTCCCCTAGACTCAGTCTCCAGTCTCCTTCCGTTGCTTGCTTCAGTCAAATTCACTACGCGTTGAAACTTTGAACCTCTCTCCCGCAGTCCTTTCAAGGACATCTCTCGCACCTTTTCACTTCCCATATAAAAACCAACACACCCCCCTCCCTCGTCATTAACAGCAAGAGAACCTTGTTCCAATCCAAATTCTTTTTCTCTCTTCTTTGCCCATTCAAACATAAACATGGGTGTCAAGCCGGTTGTTATTAGGGAGGTGTGGTCCCATAATTTAGAAGCCGAGTTCGAACTCATACGCGAGGTCATCGATCACTTCCCTTACATCTCTATGGACACCGAGTTCCCAGGTCTCGTTTTCCGACCCCCAACCAACACCAGACCCCATAGCTACGCTCAACGCAAACCGTCCGATCACTACACAATCCTCAAGTCCAACGTTGACGCTTTGAATCTCATCCAGCTCGGCATCACCCTATCCGACTCCGATGGCAACCTCCCCGATCTGGGCACCGAAAACCGCTTCATTTGGGAGATCAACTTTAGAGATTTCGACGTGGCGCGTGACCCTCACGCTCCGGACTCCATTGAGTTGCTGAGACGGCAGGGGATTGACTTTGAGAGGAACAGAGAGGAGGGGGTTGACTCGGCGGTGTTCGCGGAGTTGATGATGTCTTCCGGGCTGGTATGCAATGACTTGGTCAGTTGGGTGACGTTTCACAGCGCGTATGACTTCGGGTACTTAGTTAAGATCCTCACGCGCCGGCTGTTGCCCGGCTCGTTGGAAGAGTTCTTGGATTTGTTAAGGGTGTTTTTCGGAGACAAAGTGTACGACGTCAAACACATGATGCGGTTTTGTAAGAGTTTGTACGGTGGGTTGGACCGGGTGGCCCGTACCCTCGACGTTGACCGGGCCGTCGGAAAATGCCATCAAGCCGGTTCAGACAGCTTGCTGACGTGGCACGCGTTTCAGAAGATAAGGGATGTGTACTATTTGGAGGATGGGCCGGAAAAACATGCCGGAGTATTGTATGGGTTAGAGGTGTTTTAGGGATTATGATTGATTAGTTTGTGGAAAAGCATAATTTGTTCAAAGTAATTAGCAATAATTATTAAAAGAAATTCTTTTTTTGGTGATAACACTCCCTTTTTTTTATTTAACTTTCAATTATTCAACATATATAACCCAATAATAATTGGATACAATTAGTTATTGCTCATTATGATCCTTTCAGACACCCAAGAACCTTGTGCAATGGCTGGCATGACAACTTTGACATTGTAGATGCATGAATCTTGCCTACCCCCACCAATCATGGTAGTTGTCTTAGTTAATAAAATCACAAACAGAGATTGCTTTCTCAATTCGGATTCAAATCTTGTCTATTAAAATGACTCTCGTTTTATGTGTAAACAAGCCTAAAACAATGTTATTTTAGTATAGAAATCGGGTTGGAATAGATTAAGTGGTACAGAGAATCTGATCCCCGATTAATTGCTTTAATTATGTACATTAAAATCAAGACAGGTGCTTTCTCAACTTTTGATAAATTCGTTGGCTTGACAGTAAGGTAATTGACTATTGATATATTTGAGGAATGCTATTGAACATGGAATTTTCTTATTTGCTTCTAATTTTCTTATAATTAAATGCATATGTTGACAAAGATTACAACACAAATAACGAATCATTAAGACCATTCAATAACTTATACACACAATCCTTGTGATATATATATATATATCAGCAAAACTTTGAAAGCATTCGTTATTATAAGAACCACATTTTCAGTGAGGTATAAGTCAATAATTTTTTTTTTCAGTTAGTTCATTAAAATATGTGTTAATGGACCTTCTTTCTTGAAAAATCTCAAATAAGATCACAGATTTAAAGTTTAATCGGTATTCATAAAATAGACAAAAAATTAAATAAAATTTAAAATTTAAAATATAATTGAAAGAGGTTGTTCTTATCTATCAAAAAATTTATAATTTAATTAAAAAATAAATTGCTAAATAAAGATTAATTAATTTATTTTAGTTAGAAAGAAATTATTAATTTATTGAAACAATAAATTAATTAATAAACTGACCGATTTTTATTAACAAGAGTTATTAAATAAATCAAAAAGTTAAAAATTTAACTAGAAAGTTGACATTTTAAAAAAAATTTCAGTTGAACCAACTGAATCAATTGAGTTTTTTAATTATTAAAAAATCTAATAGAGAGACAATTTAAAATTACAAGTTTTGGTTTCATAAGGTTGAGTGCAGTGTTTTTTGAGAATCTCTCAAACCTTAGAAATTGAAATGTTGAAGAGATTCTATGACCAATGGATATAGAAATTTATCTCAGTAGCCAAATAAGTATTAGAGAGTTACAATGATACCAGGCAGAATGAAAATGATCAGTTGAAGCAGGTTCTTTGATTGGTCCATCAACAAATCCTGTGTTTATGGCGGATTGATAAGGCCAACAAGAAAGTAACCGTCAATGAAAATGATCAGTTGAAGCATAGTTTGACGTAGTAGTGAACTCTAGAGTAACCGTCAATGAATTATATATGGTGATTGCTGTGATACAAGAAGTATAGAGGCTGAGGATCTTCAAATGAAGAAATTGAAGGTATAACAGTGTTCGCCATTGATAAATTTGAAGAACATAATCGAGTTTGTTAAAAGACGAGACAAGGAGTATCAAATTGCTAGTAAAAGATAAAAATCGTAATTCTTCAGTTGAATTCAAATATAAGAATGACAATGCGCTGACTCGTGAGCTTAAATTAAGGTGTTTTTAATGGATCGATTTTGTTGGTTTATAACCTACAGTCGCTTTGGTTGTAATTTGGTGACAAATTATTTAAAAGTCATTCTTTATCTTGTACATGTTTAGATATACATGATAAAGTCTACGAGATAATTATATATTGCAAAAGAAATTATAATGAAATTATAATTATAAGATTCATATTGCATTTATGTAATTCTAATTATGAATTCTAATTATAATTTAGAATCATTGTCAATATATTTAGGAACCTAGGTCTCACATATCGAATGGATTGTAGAGAACAAAGTTAATTTAATCAAGTTAGACTTGATTATAAAGTTTGAGAAACTTTATGATTAAATATGAGATATTTAATAATAAGGATCAAAATAAGATATTAAATCTTATTTGGGAATAATTGATATTTAATTAGAATTATTTAAGTTTAATTGAAATTAGTATTTAATTTCAATTAAATTATTAAAATATTCAAAACTTGTTATAAATAAACTTGAACTCTATGGAGTTAGCACTTCGTGCTTAACCCTCTCTGTAAAAGTTACAGAATTCTCTCAATCTGTTTTGTGGATACCATTAGAGACCGAACACTTGTGTGGCTATAGTGGTTAAGATGGATCGGTTTCGGAAACGGTTTGAGGGATACAATAAGATAAAAATCAAGCTTCAGAATAAGGTACGAATTAAATTTTCGCTTTATTATGATTCATGTTAATCATTTTATATAATTAAATAGATCTTGATTTTTGAGAAATCAAAAGTCATGAAAAAGTTTCGTGATTATTCTGCTGCATTTCGGCTCATATCTCGATCCAATTTTCCAACAGATTCATAAGTCAAATCAGGCCCAAACTAATTTAAGATCTAATTTTCTAAACAAAACGACGTTGTTTTATTTAAAAAAGTTAAACTTTGAATATGCCTGAGTTTGGACAGATTCAATTAAAAAATATTATTTTATACTTTAATTTTTAGAAAATTATTTTAAAAAATTAGTTAGATCCATACATTTTCATTCCTAAATTCAACACATTAATTTCTCTCTCTCTCTATCTATCTATACACACACACATATATACATATAAAAAACACCTACTACAACAAATGACTAATTAACTGTCAATTTTTTTATAATTAATAATTTGACATGTGTCCTTTGATTGTTGCAAGCAATAATCTTCTTATATATATTGATTTAAGAATTTAGATTTTCCAAATCAAATTTTATTTTAGGCACGAGAAACTTAATCTCTTATATAAATAATATGGTCATGCATTTATGCAAAATTTTTTTTGAAATTTGCATTTATGCAAATTTGATATTTCTCATTAAAAAATGTTAAAAATTAAATATATTATGTAAATACAATACCTTAACAATAATATATAACACATAATATATATTAAAAATTAAATGTGAGGTAGTAAAATCTATATTTAATTTTTATGTAATTTAAATTTAATTCGTCAAGTTGAGTCAATATTTAAATTTTTTTTGGATAATTTCTATTTTTATTAGCTAAGTGTTAAAATTTTAATTAATCATTGTATTCATTTGATGACGACTATGCTAAATAAGTATATCCAAATTTCATATTGGGCACACACGTATATGTATGTTCGAGGTCCTTTTGTGTTAGTATAAACCAAACAAGGACTAAAGAGGAACAAGACAGTTTAGTCATAACATACCTAATCGTTGCGTTTGATTACTGTCTTTAGTATGCAGAAATGGAACGAGACAAAAATTTGAAGACATAACAGAACAAAAATTGAAGATAGTGAGGTGTTTGGTTGTGATGGACAAAACAGATGAAACTGTCTCCTTCTCGAGGATAGAAATATGTTTGGTTGCAGTTGACAGAACATAAAAACAGTGTCAATGACTAAAATACCCATGCATTATAATATGATTAGAAATATGTAATTCATTGATTATTTTAAAACTAATAATTTATATTAGTGAAAAAGTTAACAAATAATAATAATAACAATAATAATAACAATAAGAAATTAATTTTTTATAATAATAATAATAATAATAATGATGATGATGATGATGATAGAAGAAGAAGAGAAAGAAAATTAATAATAATAAGGAATTTAATAATCACAATGATAATAAGAAAATTAATTATGAATAATAATGATAATAAAAATAATAATAAGAAAATTAATTTTGTATAATAATAATA
>JANIJH010000224.1:7091514-7102302 GCA_024520975.1 Erythroxylum areolatum | reverse complement strand
TTCATAAATTTGCATATGTGTAAAGTGTCTTTCAAATAGTTTTAATTAGTTAATTTTTTGTGAATAGATAATTTTTATTTATTTTGTATTCAATTTATTCCTAATTTCTTAACTTTGATTTCAGTTATGGACAAATTTCTCAAAAGGCCTCTTACAAATAAGGATTTTAGCTCCAACCCTTTAAAGCATCCTCATTTAGAAATACATTTAGATAATCTTCAGTCTGATCTAGGATTGCAGAAAGAAATTTCATATTATCATCCTAATAACCGTGATAGAATACAAAGAGCTTATTTGCAAAAGGGTCCATATCAACCTTTTGAGCATGATTTTCCACAAAGAAACCTTGGAAATATTTATCATAGATTTGTTCCATCTAAGTTTAAAGGATACGCCAATTGGTTGGGATATAGTGTTACAAAAGATGTAGCTTTTTGCTTATATTGCTATCTTTTTAGGCTGGATTATTTTACACTGTGATTGATATGCAACTTCAAGAGCTCAACAATTGCTTCAATGAGGTAAATACCAAGTTTCTTATTTGTGTGGCATAGTTGAATCCAAGTGACTATTTTTATACTTTTGATAAGCAAAAATTGATTCAGCTTGCTGAATTTATTCTTTTGATTTCTCTAAAGTAGAGCTTATTATTCTTGGTGATCAACTTAATAATTATATTGTTGATATGTAATCTGCTGATTAATTTTCGATATTAAACGGGATTAGTGATCTTGCTAAGAAGCTAGTTGAAACAAAAAAGGATGTTGTGTACCCTTTGATGTTTTTACTTGTGAAATTAACTTTGATTTTGCCTATTGCTACTGTATCGGTTAAAAGAATATTTTCTGTAATGAAGATAGTGAAAAATCGCTTGTGCAATCAAATAGAAGATTCTTGAATGAATAACTGTTTGATCACATATATTAAGAAAGATGTCTTCAATATTATTGACAATGAAAAAATTTAACCGCAATATCAAAATATGAAGACTCGTAAGGAACGATTGTAATAGATTATATGCGAGAAACTCAAGACAATGATATAATTTTTTTTCATTAAATATACAAATATTTGTATATTTTTTAGTTATATAAAAATACTTTAAATATTTTACCCTCACTTAAAATAATTTTTGAATATGTCCCTGTCTGTGAGTTTAAGAAGAATTACATTGCCGGTGTTAATATATAAACATTTATTTTGAAAATAGAATTAATGCACCGTTTCTAAAAAGAGTGAGGGAGCAGGATGGTACTGTACCAGCTTAGGTGAGTGGACAAGGATCGATCCATACAGTCACTGTAAGTAGCATTAATGATTTAAAACCGACAGAGACTTGTGTGGTCACAAACTGTTTGGCATGTACCGTAGATGTCGTCCGATACAAGCATCTCAACTTAAGTGGATTGTATAGGTCGTCTTGTATACGGAGAGCAAACAACTTAGAATTATGTGGTCTACAGTAGTTGTTTTTTTTTTGAGAATTGGTCTATAGGCCGACGTTGTGTTGTACTATAAATGGACGTTTTGATTTCCGTGGACGCTACGATGGGACAACAACAAAAAGTAGAAAGACGCCAGTACGAAAATACCTGTTTTTTTCTTCAATCGACAAGGACACAAATTCAATTGAATTCATGTAATACATATATTGAACGTGCCCTTTCGTGTTCTCATGCTTGTTTTCCCCTTGGAACAAATTTTAAACGTTAAGCAATTGTAATGCTATATGGTCAGGTCCCGCTCCTAACAAATTTTAGGAAATAATTTATTTGTCAAATAAGTAGTGTATGGATTTAAACATTAGGGGGACAAAACAATTATATCGAACATAGACGTTAAAACTTATCAATCAAAAGCTTAAGCTTCTTAATTCATCCAAAGGGCCTACTACTGAAGTTATCAGCAATACCAGATTGAAATTGACAAGGGTGCAGAATTTATTATCGTCCAATTCTGAGACTCAAACTCTAATTGATCAAGAGAAACATACTATCTCCAACTATCTTCAAGTCATTAGTAATCACTCATCCCTTTTGCAGCAACGTGTTAGGATGAACTGGTTACAGGATGGGAATAGCTGCACAAAATTTTTCTTCTATTCGATACTAGTCAGAAAGAATTGCAACAAAATCTTTTCTATCACTTCTCATAATGGCTATATAATCACATATCCAAAGGAGATACAGAAAGAAGCTTTCAGATTCTTTAACTCTTCCCTTGGCACAGATGCACTGACAAATGTGTCTACTGGCAATCTCCAACAACTCAATCTACAACAAGTTTCTCATTCAAATTTTGCTCTATTAACCAAGCCAGTAAAGGATAGTAAAATTGAGAAATGTGTCTTTGAAATAAATAATAAGAAGGCCCTAGGCCTCGATGGAATTAATGGTTTCTTTTACCAACATTCGTGGAATACAATTAGTGGATTTATTAAGGAGGCCATTCACAAATTCTTCAGAAACAGAGTTCTTCTCAAGGAAATCAACAAAACTTTCTTGTGCTTAATTCCTAAAGGTTCAAATCCAAAAACCTTTGCAGATTACCATCCCATTTCTTGTATAAATTTCCTCTATAAAGTGATCTCGAAAATTCTAGCAGCTAGATTGAAGAGAATTCTTGCTCCTTTAATAAATGAAAATCAAAGTGCATTCTTGTTGGATATATACATTGGAGATAACATATATACTTATTGTTCAAGAATTGTTGAAGGGTTACTCTACCTCTAATAGCCCTCCGAACTGCATAATGATAGTATCTGTTGGAAATTCATACGATATATGCTGGAAGCTTTTGGGTTTCCAAATCAGTTCATTAAGTGGACTATGGAATGTATCACTTCAGCTTCCTTCTCGGTTCTAATCAATAGTCCCCTTCCTAATACTTCAAAGTTGCAAGGGGTCTCAGATAGGGTGATCCTATCTCCCCTTACCTCTTCATACTTGCCATGAAAATACTAAATGCAATCATAAAGAAAGAGACCACTTCTAATCCCAACTTCAAACACCATTCAAAATGCAAAAAACTTAATCTTACTAATCTTTGTTTTGCAGATGACCTACTCCTATTTTGTAGGGCTGATATGGAGTCTATTCATTCTTATATGCGTACCCCCAATGCATTTAAGAATGTTTCTAGTCTTCAAATTAATCAAAACAAAAGCCACTTCCTTTTGTCTAAGGTGTAGTTAACATGGAAAATATAATTACTGAGGCAACTGGCATGAGATTGCAGAATCCTCCTCTGCTCTACCTTGGTCTTCCAGTATCGACAAAGAAGCTAAACTTTTCAGAATGTCGACCTCTCTTAGACAGGATCCAGAAGAGAGTAAAGTCCTGCGTGAACAAATCACTTTCCTATGCGGGTAACCTTCAGCTTATCAAATCCGTCATTAATTCTTTGCATGCATACTGGAGCTCTCATATATTCTTATCTCAAAGCATTATCAAAGAAATTGAAAGAATCCTTAAATCATTCTTATGAAGTCATTCAAATGGAAATCTTGGAGCTGCAAAGGTGAAATGGGCTGACATAAGTTTTTCAAAACAAGAAGGGGGATTAAACATCCTCTCTATTAAAGTTGTAAATCATTCTCTAACTCTCAAGAGATTATGGATAATGGAAGATAAGAAGAGCTTGTGGATAAAATGGTTACATGTATACTTCCTCAGGGGGAATAACATATGGGCGATTAAACCAAAAAGTACTCATTCTTTTTTCCTCATTCAACTGATGAAGTTGCGAGATGCTGTTCAACAGAAAAGCTCATGTAAAATTAAAGATGGTCGTTTGGTCTCCTTATAGTTCGACAACTGGTCCAGCAGGGGACCCTTAATATAACTGATTCCAAGAGCTTCTTCATCCTTTTTTCCAAAAAAACGGATGAATACTTTCATAGAGGGAAGTATATGGAGATTTCCTCGAAGCTTATTGCAGTATCAGCCTAACTATCCTCCCACTCCGTAGGAATCTGATATCTTTTTTTGGAAAAGGATACCAATTGATAAGCTCACTAATAGAGTCATTTGTGATAACTTACGCAGTCATCGATCCATAGTTTCTTAGGCTACTATGGTATGGAACAAGCATTTAACACCAAGAATATCTTTCATTTAACACCAAGAATATCTTTCATTTACTGGTTAGTTATCTAGAACAAACTCTCTATAGCAGATCGACTTCTGTATATCCAAGTGGATAAAAATTGTACAATGTGTTCCTTGCAATTTGAATCATGCAATCATCTCTTTTTTTAGTGTCATTTTAACAAATTGATATGTGATTATGTCACTGCTTCATGTTATTGGATGGATCCAGGAACAACTATCTTAGAGATTACTAATGGCCTCTTAGCGCAATTACCTATCCACATTATTGTTTTGGGAGTTTGTATCTATAGGCTGTAGAGGGGGTGGAACCTTCGACGATTCAAGCACCAAGCATCCACTAAAGACTGTCTGATATCCTTAATATTAGAAAAGATTCAGGAGATAGTTCTGACTAAGAACCTGTATCAAATATGTAGTCCAAATGTATGCGATTCTTTACGTATATAAGGATCTACTTAGGAAGCAACTCACACTTCTTTGGGTGGGGTTCCAAAGGCGCACATGAGCTGATAACGTTGCAGCAGCCTGTTCCACATTATTAATGGTGCTCTAAGGCTTTACAGTTACAATCCCTTACGTTGTTCTTTGAATATGACCGTGTAGTTCCTTTCTTTGAATTTTTTGTATTTAGGCCTCTACATAGAGCACCTTTGTTTTTATTGTAACATTTACTTTATCATTTAATCAATTTTCTTTGTCAAAAAAAATTATTTAATTTATAGTTATTACTAAGTTTCTATTACAAACAACAATTAAAAAATCAAACTGATTATATCGATTCAGTCGCAAAAATTTTAAAATATTCAACTTACGGTCTAATTTATTTTAATAACATTTGTTATTAAAATTAATTAATTTACTGATTTTTATAAACTAATTAGTTTTATAAATTATAATAAACTAATAATTTTTATTTGAAAGTATCTTTCTTAAATTAAATTTCAATCTTTTTAATAGATAAAAATAGTTTCCTTCTTTAATCATATTTTAACTTCCTTAATTTCGTTCCATTTTTATTTTAATTCAATTTTATAACTTTCTAATATTGCTTAAATTATTAAAATTTTTACCTTTAAGATTTAATTTTTGGCCGATTTTTTAAAACATTAGTTATAAAAATGAAGTTAAATAAAAATTTTAAAATACAAGAAATTATAAAGTCAGTTATATGAAATCTTTCTAAGAGATTTTGTATAATACATCTCCCAACTAGATAAAGAAGGGGCCATTCTTTTGGTTGGAAAATAATTTTAAAATATTTTGTTAGAGATGATGAATTCCATCATCTATCTAACGAAGATCTCGAGCCATTTTCAAAGAGTATTTGGGGACAATTTTTTCACCTTTAGATGATCAGTGGAAGAAAATCTTTGTTACAAGTTTTCTTTCTCCTGCAAAAGACTTGAAGAGGCTGATAAAATTTTTTAAATAAAAAATAATATTATTCATAACAAAAGCTACCACATTATTACGATGAATCACGTTATCAGTGCTAACTGAGGTGTCTGTAGAGAGCCAAAAAGATCAACCATGAATTATAACTTCCAGCTCTTTTTTCAACTCATTAATAAGTGCACTATATTTGTTGTGAGCTATGAATGCCCCTTGAATCCAACTAAATTGTGTTCCGCAAAGGAATTTATATCAAATTTAAATAAACTCATAGAAATATTATCTTTAATTCATTTGAGACATACTAAAATCTTTAGAAAGAAAAAAATATTCAAAGAGTATGAATTGATACAACTTTGTCTCAACATAAAAATGACAACCATAATTACTGCTGATCGACCATGCATCTCAAATCATTCTAATGTGCAACTACAATTATAAGAAATGCTGCTTTTGGATTTCTTGTTGTATTGTAGTTACTTGTTTTTTGAAGTCATTTCCTTTAATAAAGTTGTCACTTTGATGTAATTTTTACTTTTTTTAACGAATTCATTAATTACTTTTCAATAAAAAACATTTGGTTATTGAATTTTTAATCATTTCTTATACGTAAACTAGTCTCATAACTTACGAAATTTGAACATTCTTTTCTCACAACTGAGTCCCACACCTAAACCCAAGCATTTTGTGTTTGAGGTGCATTGCACTTTGCAGTGGATGTGATGTTATGTAGCATGAAACACATGTCGTATTCTTGGTTCTTACTGCACCTCCATCCAAGCCACTCAACCTCTCATTGCGATTGCCTACTAAGTCCAGTGATAGCGACCATCAGACTTCTCTAGTTTTTATCTTTTCATCTCATTAAAGGGTTTTTATTGTCAATTATATTTAATGGATTTTATATTCACTGCGAATAAATAATTTGAATAGATTTATCATTTATCTAATTTTGAGATAAAATCTCAATTTTATCATTCAATTCAAGCGTTTATTTATTTATTTTTTATATAGAAGTTAGGCATTTATCTACCGGCCCAGCCCAGGTAAGCTTGTCGGTTAGCAGACCTTGGAAGATTTTAATGGGTCCTAGATGTGACGTTACCATTGCCATGATTTTTTATCACGTTTACCGTCCACTGATTCTGACTGTTGAATATGCCTGAAGCCTTCTTTTTTTTTTTGGGTATAAATAGGGGAACGCATGCATGGCCTGGCCATCTCAACTGATCATTCATCACTATCTATCCTTCCCTTGTAATAGCAATGGAGAACAGCACCGCCATAATCTTTTCCCATTTCCTAGCGCCAGAACATGGAACCTATATGACCTGCTCAACAGCCATTCTTATCATTATCATCTTGGTGAGTTTCCAAGCACTGAATGTGCGATGCAGTGACAAGTCCAACAGACGTCAACGCCAACTCCCTCCTGGTCCTAAACCATGGCCTGTTATCGGATGCCTTCCTCAGATGTTAAGAAATAGGCCAACTTTTGCATGGATACACCAACTCATGAAGGACATGAACACTGAAATTGCATGTATCCGTCTAGGCAACGTTCATGTGATTCCTGTCACTTGTCCTAATATCGCTCGTGAATTCTTGAAATCCCAAGATGAAGCTTTCTCTTCAAGACCAGATTTCATGTCAAACAAACTCGTTTCGAAACGGTATTTGACAACGGCTTTATCGCCTTCAGGTGATCAATGGAAGAAAATGAAGAAAATCCTTGTTACAAGTTTTCTTTCGCCTGCAAAACATCAATTGTTTTATGGGAAAAGACTTGAAGAAGCCGATAATCTTGTTTCTTACTTGTATAGTCAATGCAAGAACAACCCTGAAAAGGGTGGCCTCGTAAATGTCAGACTCGCTACACGACACTATTGTGGGAATGTGATCAGAAAAATTGTATTCAACAAGAGGAACTTCGGGGAGGGAATGAAGGATGGTGGACCTGGCATAGAAGAAAAAGAGCATATTGATGCAATTTTCACCATCCTTTCTTATCTCTTCTCGTTTTGCATCTCTGATTATATGCCATCCTTAACAGGGCTCGATTTGGAAGGTCATGAGAAGGTTTTGAAGGAGAACACTGACATTGTAAACAAATATCATGATCCTATAATTGAAGAAAGGATTCAACAATGGAGGAATGGCATGAAAGACCAAGAGGAGGACTTGCTTGATATACTCATTGCATTGAAGGACGATAATAGCAACCCTTTGTTGTCAATAGAAGAAATAAAAGCTCAAATTACGGTAAGCTTTTTAGCTCTCTATTCCCGCTCTCTCTCTCTCTCTCTCTCTCTCTATATATATATATATATATGTTACTGCGTCTTGTTGGATTGGGGGGACAAGGGCATAATTTCCCACGTAAAATTTGTATATTATTAAACAGTTTTTAGAAAACAAACTTCTAAAACCATAATTTTGTCACCTGACTAAAATTATATTATAGTTCTATAAAAGAATATGTAATTTAGTTTTTACATAAAATGACAATCCTAAAATTAACAATTCTCTTATTTAATTATTAAAAATTTCAATTAAATTTCTTCAAAGTTATAGTATCATTTATTTAGTTAATTAAGTGATTGATCATATTTTGATCAATTTTTAAAAAATAATTTATCAAGAAATAAAAATCCAGTTTTAAACTTTATATTCTATATTTAAGAGCTCAATTAATATTTATATAATTTTAAAAAATATTATAAAATAATCAAAATTTAGTATTTATATGTTATTTAGTTCCATATAGGTGTGCACTTCACTAAATTTTATTTTATTTTTATCTATGAGAAAAGCTGCAAAAGTTTAATACATCATCACATAAAAATAAAATAAACACTATTCGCACGCGCCCTCTACACCAACAAGCTTGTGCAATTCTTTTAAATCAAAGCAAAAATTCATTTATCTAGTTATGATTTTCCATAAATTAAAAAAATCATTCACCTAAAGTTATTACAAAATAAAATTATTGGTTTGTCATAAATTTAATTGAAAATATTATGTAACAGTTTATATAGCATTATTCTTTCATCATATTTGCTTAAACATATATCTTATGTAAATTTGGTGATATTACAAAAAGTATGATACTCATAATCAGCAATTGTTAATTGCTCCAGGAAATAATGATCGCGACGGTGGACAATCCATCAAACGCTGCAGAATGGGCAATTGCAGAGATGATAAACCAACCGGAGACGATGAAGAAGGCAGTAGAAGAGCTTGACAGAGTGGTAGGAAGAGAACGACTAGTTCAAGAATCAGACTTTGCGAAGCTCCAATACGTCAAGGCGTGTGCTAGAGAAGCCTTTAGACTCCATCCGTTGGAACCATTTAATATTCCTCATGTGTCTACAGTGGATACAACAGTAGCCAACTACTTCATTCCCAAGGGTAGCCATGTTTTGTTGAGCCGAATGGGGCTTGGACGCAACCCGAAAGTGTGGGACGAACCACACAAATACAAGCCAGAACGTCACCTGAGCAATGGTGATGATGTGGTGCTCATCGAACCTGCATTGCGATTCATATCATTCAGCACGGGAAGGAGAGGGTGCATAGGAGTCAATCTTGGCACCTCCATGACTGTCATGCTCTTTGCAAGGCTTCTTCAAGGGTTTAGTTGGAGTGCACCTCCTGGCAAGTCAATCATTGATCTTAATGAGTCCAAAACTGGGCTTGCACTTGCTCAGCCACTTGTTGCACTCGCAAAGCCTCGCTTGCCACAAGCTTTGTACCAAGAACTGACAAGTTGTTTTAATTATTCGTAGACATGAATTTAAATGCAGACCACTAAATAATATAGGTCAATAAATTAATCAATAAGAGAATTGATATTCTCACTTTCTATTTTTAGGCACTCCGAAGTTCGAGCTGCCTACGCCATCTAGTAGTATTTGTTAAGATATTTAGTATATCTCAATTATTTAATTTTGTCATTTTTGATTATTGGGTCTTTAAGATAATGTTTAAAAATTCAAATCAAGAAATGGTATAAATAAGTAATACTCCTTATTTGAATTGAATTATAAGATAAGAGTTGAAGTGAAATAGAAGTCTATCTTGATTGGAAACGTATCAAAAATCACATTGGTTTTCATTAAAGGATTTTTAGAAGGCTGATGTGTGGTGGTTGCATGTGTTGTATATGTGACCTTTTATTTGTACAACACTGTGGTTTAATTGGTTTTTGGGGATATAAGATAAAGGCAAGCAAGTTGTCCTGTGTGTTGGAAAAAGGGATTTTGCTGGGAGTATAGTACATGTCTTTATTTGATGGTAGTGGGGTATCCGTGGGTGTTGCATTAATTTAGTGTGGAGTTAATTGAAGTGTAGAATAGATATATGCAGTGTATGTTGGGACCCGATTTCAGAACCGGACCCCAACCGGAAAACACAAATCAATAACCGGAAAACAAAGCGGGATCGAAAGCGAAAGCTTGAAAAACATGACCAAAATAAAAACGGCGGAAACGAATCAAACCGAATCGGAAGTCAAAAAGTGGAAATGGAGGAACGGATAGCGAAACGAAGGAACGGATGAAAACAAAAACGAAGAGCGAAAGGCGGAAGAAACGGACGCGAAAAACGAATCAAAAAATAGAGCGGAACCAATACGAAAGAATCCGAAGCGGAGACATAAGGCAGAAACATATCGAAAACGAATCGAATACGAAGCTAATCGGATCAAAGGTGAATCGAATCAAAGCATACAAACGGTTCAATTGAAACAGAATCAAATTTTCCGACATCCTAGAATCGCAAAAACTTAGAAAAATCAAAATAGCGTTAAAATCTATCGCGTTGGAAACCTTAAGACTAAACCCATCCGAAACTGGTATAATTTTTTTTCTTCTTCTTTCTCATTCTTTAATCCATTTCATACAAAGCAACTTAATTTCTCATTTGGAAAATTTACCTCAAATCCAAATCTCATATCATAAGATTCTTCTTATACATTCATACATATCCCATAATTCATCTTTTAACCAAAAACTTATTTGTCTTTTTTCAAAAATTGGGCAGCATAACGACTGTATTTAAACAATCCAAAAAACCTGCAAATGGTTTTAACTCACTTCTATATTCCAAACCAATCCACACAATTTATCGGACTTCCTGTCCGGAATTCCAGCATAAACAAATACAATTCTATACCTATAACACTTCAATAATTCTTAATAAAAAATCAGTATCATCGGACCTCCCATTCGGAATCCATGTCACAATCAATCCCATTCATATACAATCACATTCATATATC
>JANIJH010000224.1:7050046-7065680 GCA_024520975.1 Erythroxylum areolatum | reverse complement strand
AAGTCAACAATGACACTTATTTTGAATAATTAAAATGTTTCTAAAACGACTTTTATTATGAAACAGAGGGAGTATTTAGTTATAAATTACAGATGTTGAAGTGAGTAATGGACATCAGGGTTGGTTCGCTTTTAGATGTTGCTGAATCTAATTCTAGAGAACGTAAATTATGTTATTTCTTGCTGTGTTTCAATGGAGCACGATCCAAAAAATGTGCTGGTGGGAAGTTTAGTTAAACTATTTATTCTCGATAACGGGAAGTTAAAACCATCAATGTCTTTTTCTCCCAATGTGGCCTGATTTTGATGAACTTCACATACGACCATTGTCAACCAAAGAACTGCAACCAGGATAAGATCGACGTCAAAGCCATCAATGTCTTTTTCTCCCAAAATGTAACCTGATTTTGATGAACTTCACATACGACCATTGTCAACCAAAGAACTGCAACCAGGATAAGAAAGAAGTGGATGACAAGCATGATAGGAATCATGGGATTGCAACTCACTTCAATATAAAAAAGCAAAAAAAAAAGGTTAGTCATAAGTGGAAAAATTTTAGACTTATAGGTGTTACTTAAATTATATTTATTATTTAATTTTAAATTTTAAATTATTAATTATTAATTAATAATTTAAAATACAAAATATACGAACTTTGTCAACGTATCACCGCAAAGGTACAAATTGAAAACACTCTTAAATTTGGTTCTACTAATTAAGTTTATATGAACTTTTGACAATTTAAGGTTTAAAAGGTTAAATTAGTATTAGATCTTTATAAAATCGACTAAAGATTGAATATAATTAAGGTTTAAAATATGATTAAAAGAAATTGTCCTTATCTATCAAAGAATTTGAAATTTAATTGTAAAACATATTGTGAAATAAAAATTAATTGATTATTTTAGTTTATAAGAACTTATTGATTAATAAAAATTAACTTATTAATTAATAAATTGATCAATTTTTAACAATAAGTTATTAAAATAAATCGAACAAAAAAGTTAAAAATTGAACCGAAAACTTTGATAGTTCAATATTTTTAAGGTTGAACTAACAGAAACGGTTGAGTTTTTCGGTTATTGCTTAAAAGCGTTAAGGATTTGAGACGTGGGTTGATTATATATTATCTTCTATTCTTTTTTAATTTATTAAAATCTTGCAATTATTTAAATATCTTGGTACATCTTAAAGTTAACACTTTCCCTTTCACATTTCAAAATTATATGAACTTTTGACCGAGAAACAAATATTAGAACTAAAAATTTGAAGAAGTAATATTGGTATAACGCAGAAGTTGATTAGCCACAAGCAAGCAAATGAAAACGAAAAAGAAATGCACTTTGACTTTGATCTATATGAACTTTTGACAGTAAGCATAAGATCAAATTAGCTAATTAACAACAGAGGCGACCTGCCTTTGAATTAAACATCAACAGAACAGCTGCTGACAGACCGATACTTGATCCCCAGTTCGAAAGGAACGCCGTCATGCTTGCCGCAAGAAATATACACCGGACAGTTCGCACTCAGATGGTATTTGCCGGACATCCATGTGCCAACCTTCCATTTCAACCTACCAGAAACCTTAATGTTCACCAAAACTATCCCTGCATTAAGGTCTTCGCACAGAGCAGAAGCTGCGTATAGTGATATAGGCACGGAGTTACCATACAAGAAGGGTGACCACACATTAACATCCTTGTGACCCAAGTAAGTCCCTCGAGGAAGCTCTGTAGCTGGAGTTATCTGCTCGTTACGATAAGATGCGTAGATATCGAACTTGTCGAAGTATATGCCTACTCTGGCATTGGGATTTCTGGTGGAAATAGTGAGTTGGATGTTCATAGTGACGAAATTTGGCTGTGACAGATTTAAGGCGTAGAGGGTAGTGTCATGGACGACAATTTGTGGCTTTGTTGGCCTGAGAATGATCCACACAAGGAAGATTGCAAAGAGGACGACGACAACAATGGCCCCAACTACGATGAGTATCCGGCGATAGAGCTCTTTCCTCGAGTGGCAACATTGTTTGCCACACTGTTTTTCACACGATGACATAGTTGGAGGTTGGTTAACTAGAGCTTAAAGCAGGAAGTACATAAGAAAGATTGAACAGACCGCGTGATTTGCTTTATAGAGAATCTTGAAGTGATAAAAAGTTTAGATTAAGGACTTTAAGGGTTGTGATTTGATATGATATACCTTCTTGTATCCATACGTAGAAGGGTAATTATTGTCTGAGAAATTTAGGTAACAATGATGTATAGAGGTGAGTAGATAGATAGCATTTATATAGGCTGTACACCCTAAGTGATAAGAAGGAAAAGTATACTAAACAATGTTTAGAATACTATTTTGTACCGGTCAGATGATACCGTACCAGTTAAAAAATGAAACAATATGTAAGATTTTGGTACCGACCGTCAATATTGGTCAATATAGGTGTTTTTAGTTGGTACCTACCCGATACTGTAATTTTGATAAACTTGAGTGCAAAAATTAAATTTTTTTTACCCTAAACCCCCCAACCCTCGACTGCACACATCCTTCCTCTACTAATTTCATTTTCTGGCTCTCTCTCTCTTAGACTCACCTCACGCTTGCCTCCATCCTTTCTCTATCTCATGCTCTTGTCTCCTCTCCACTCTCTCTCTCTCTCTTTCTCGTTCTCCTCTCCATCTCCTCCCTCTGCAGCGACAAGACAACTACGAACCATTGCACACCACACAACTATCATCTTCGGATCTTCCTCCACTACGTGAACCTACTGCCACTGAGCCTCATCTGGACCTCCATCAGGCTTCAGCCCTCCTCCACGAGGACCACCAATGCACCACGCCACCATCGGTTGCTCTCCTCTGTCCCCCACACATCTGGAGCTATCGGATCTAGAATAATACTAGATCTAAACCCAACCCGACCCAATTTGAAATAATATCAATTATGAATTTGTTTGGTTTGTGTTTTCATTTTTTGGTTGAATTTTTTTGCTTAATTGCATTTGTGTTGTGATTGTGAATGGGTTGGACTTAAAAGTTGGAATGAAATTGTGAATGACTTTGTGATTTGTCGTTGGTTGGATAATGGATTGGATTTGGAGTTGAATGAAAGGAGTTTGGTTTTTGTTCATTGTTACAGTTCGGTTTGATTGATTAATACTTGATGTCTTGATTTATCTTCAAATTTTTGGTCATTGACACCTTGAAATACACGGCATGCATCATGCATGACTTAAAAGTTAGAAAGTCTTTCATGTTTCAACTTAACTTAAAACTTTAAAATCGAGAATGTAAATTAGAAAGAATTCAAAGTAAATAATTAATTGACATAATCTTAAAATTATTGAAATGGTATTTGGATATATATTTAATTAATTCAATATAATAATAATTTGGTTGTGGTCTTGTAGAAAAGCCGAATAGGAAATTTTGTAATTGTAATTATTCTATATCTCTAAGTTGTATTTAATCTTTATCCCAAAATTAGCCCATCTCATCAAAGATTCAAGTCTCTTGCATATCCACCTTTATTTATCCTAAAATTAGTCCATCCCATAGTCTTTGCATATTCAAAATCCAATTTTCTAATTATTCCATTTTTATCATAGTACTTTGACATTAACTCTTCGAATAAGTGTAAAAGTTTTTTAGTTCATCGTAATGAAAAAAATTACTCAGCTTATGCATTCCATTTCAAGATATTTATTAAAGACAAGAATTTATGAAGATATGTCAATGGCAATAACCATATTCCTAGAATAAAGATGAACATGCTGAGTGAAGTTAAAGATGTTTAAGTCATGACTTAAATTTTTTGATTCGTTGAGCCATCATCTTAAATCTTTGAATAGTACTTTGATTTTAAATTTAACATGGATTTATGACTCTCCAATAGGAATGTCTATCTATTTCTGAATTTTACTCTAGTTTCATGGATCTTTACTTCTTTAGGCTTAATATAAAGAGTTAAAGACATTATTTATGCTGCATTGCCTCATAAAGGACTTAGTAGTTATCATCGCTAATTTTTTTGATGAAACTACTAAAGCATAATTTCTTACAAAACTAATATCTTCATTTTTTGTTACAGATAAATGGGAGGAAGTTCAACTACTCCTGATCAAACTGTTTCAAGAAGGTATAATGATCTAGCATGAGTCCAAGCTTGGACTCATGCTGCATTGGTCCTAGGTATGAAGAATCATATAATTTGCTTGTTTTGTAACAAGCATTTAAAAGGTGGAGGAATCACCTGATTGAAGAAGCATTTAGTTAGGGTTAAAGGAGATGAAGAACCTTGTAAAAAAGTAAGTTATGATGTGAAGTGGCAAATTAAAAAATTGCTTAAAGGGAAAGGTTGAATTTTGAAATTGGTAGTAGAAGTTCATTTTCTGGTTTCCATGGTGATTGTAGAAATGTTGAAGGTGATAGTGGTAGTGGTAGTGGTGGTAGTGGTAGTGGTGGTAGTGGTACTAGTAGTGTTTCGTCCCAGGCCTTTGAAGAATTACCTGGACCTGATGTGAGGAAGAGAAGAAGGCAGGTGACTAGATTTTTTGCACCACGAATAACTTCTGAAGCTCAACCTTTAATTCATAGTGCAATGCAATCAAGAGATGCAACTCAAAACATTGATATGGCAGTAGTTAGATGGTAGTATGATACGGGTTCATCATTTAATGCTTCTCAGTCTTATTATTATCAACCTATGATGGATGCAATAGCCTCTTATGGTTCGGGATACAAGATGACTTAAGAGGTAAACATTTGAGCTATTCTGTTTTTGAAATTAAAAGCTATTTGGCAAAAAGAATAGTGAATTGGGCTAGTTATGGATGTTTAATCATGAGACAAGAGTCTATTAATTTTTTTGGTTCATTTTACAAATGACTCTATGTTTTTTAGATCTATTAATGCATCTGACCTTAGTAGGAATACCGAGACTTTGTTTGCAATATTTAATGAAGTTGTGAATGAAGTAGAGCCAGAAAATATTGTTTAGTGTATTACTGACAATGATTTTGCTTATAAAGTGGTAGGAGAAAGGTTGCAGAATAAGCATAATTCTTTTTTTGGACTCTTTGTGTTGCACATTGTATTGACCTAATGCTGGAGAATATTGGAGATTCTAGGTATTTTTCTATTATTGATGAGACTATGCAGAAAGCTAAAAAGGTGACCAAGTTCATCTATAATCGTGCATGGATATTAAATTTAATGAGAAAGGAATTTACTAATGGTAAAAATTTGTACTGTCCTGATATGAAAAGATTTACAACAAATTTCTTAGCACTTCAGTCTTTTGTTATGATGAAGAAAGATTTCAGACAAATGTTTATAAGTGATAAATGGATTGCATCTCAGCATGCTAGGTTTAATGCTGGAGTGGAGGTTTGTAAAATTATACTGGAAGATAAAAAATTTTGGTCTTAATGCCAATTTGTTATCTGAGTTTGTAACCTTTTAGTGAGGGTACTTCACTTGGCTGATAGTGAAGAAAAGTCAACAATGGATTTTTTTAATGTCATGGAGAGAGCGACGGAAACAATCAAAGCCAATCTGAAACATTGGCCTTCTTTGTATACACCATATCTTTTAATCATTAATAAAAGAAGGGAAAGACAAATTTCTTCCTCTTTGTTTGTAGCTGGGATGTTTTTTAATCCTAAGGTTTATTTTAGACTAGATCTTACTAAACAAGCTGAAGTTAAGATAGGAATGCTTTTAACTATTACAATAATTGTTAGCATTGACGCGATACAAAATCTCTTAAGCTCATAAATGGAGCATTATAAGTTATCTTATGAAGATTTTGGAATGTCAATTACTGTTCGATAGAGGAAAACTTTCTCTAAGTATTAGTTGTTTCCTTTTTCTTATTTGTTGAAAATTAACTATCATTTTATTTTGTTTATAACATTACTTTTGTTATCTTACAACTTACAATTTCTCGGTGGGATCAATTCGGAAATGATGTTCTATGATTGAAAAGGTTTGCAATTTAGATTTTAAGTCAATGTGTGATTGCAACAGGTTGTGAACAAAATTGGAGCATATTTGAATTTATCCATTCCAAAAACAGAAATAGATTGAAGCATAAAAGGTTGAATGGTTTGATTTTTGTTCGTTACAATTTAAAACTTCGAGAAAGGTATGTTATTATCATTATTAATTTATTATTATTATCATTATTAATTTTGATATAATTTCTTATAATTTTTTAATAATTAAATTTTATTATTTACTAGGAGTCTTAATAGCACAAGTAATTTAACTGGTCCAATTTTCATTGATAATATTGATCTTTTGGTAAATTGGATTTTTTAAGAACCAAATTTAGTAGATGTCAATGACTTAGAAGATAATTTTGGATGGGAAAGTATTAACATGTCATTTGGTACAATAAATTTGAATGATAATGATGATGAAGCTCCTCTCAACGATGAGGATTATGTGTGAAATGATAATGGTCAGTGCAGTTATAGCGGGTATCCTCCCGTAGACAATTGAATTTCATTTCAAGTTTTTATTTTTCCTCTTCTTTTAATTTTACTTATATTTGATGTATATGTTAAATTCTACATATGTAATGTAATTGTAAATATTTTTGTTTCAGGTTTAATTTCTCCTTGATTGTTTCCTCATCACGAACTTTTATTGTAAATTGTAATAGTTTGAGAGTTAAGGATATTTATTGTTCATTGTTTTGATGTAATTATTATTTATTATATGATGAAATTGTATTATTGTAATATTTTAAATACTTTGTATTATTCTTAATTTTATATTTGTATGATGATAATTGTCTTTTTTCATATTAATTGTAGTTATTATATATATGTGAAATATTTAAAAATTATTATTATTCATATTAATTGTGACTATTATTTATTATTATAATTTTTGGAGTCAAGGTTGACTTATAAAGTATATAGTACAATAATACAATATACCAATGGACTATTTTTACAGATTTTTAAAAAATTCAAAGGCTATTTTATAATTTTAAAAAATTACTTGAAACGATACTTGGTATTGATCGGTACCGATACAATATCGCGCCAGAATTTAATTCGGTATCAAGTCCAGTACGGTATTTGCAACTTTGATCATAATTGATAAGAAGGAAAATTTTGTTGAGCTAAAACCTCTCAACATCTAGACTAGAAATCAAGAGGAATAATGGTAGAAATTTTCCACCTTATTTAGTGCTAATAGAATAACAAAAACACTCCTAAAATTTTGAATTAAGTATTCCAACATTCCCCCTTCATTCAAATTTGGAGAGTCCTATTTGAGGACAATATTCTTTATGCTTCTTCTATAATAGATTCTTGGTGAAAATATCTACGACTTGTTGATCAGTTCTGCAACTTTTTAGTTGAACTTCTCCTTTGCTTAAAAACTCTCGAATAAAGTGATGCTTAATTTTAATATACTGTGAAAAACAAGATTCTTTGCCAATAATATGTTGTCACAGACCAAATATGTTGCTCCACTTTCTCCGTGACCCAAGTCACATAAGATTCTTTTTAACCACACTGCCTGACATGCGGTTGTTGTCATAATAACATATTCAGCTTTTGCATATGAAAGAGCCACAATGGCTTGCTTTTTTGAACTCCACGAAACAATACCTAAACTAAGAGTAAAGCAGTTTCTGGTAGTACTTTGCTTATCGTCAATTGCTCCGGTCCAATCACTATCACTGTGTCCTTTAAGGCAAAAAGAAGGTTCTCTTCTATACCATATCTTTAAATCCTTCGTTCTAGCTAAGTAATGTAGGATCCTCTTAACAGCACCAAAATGATGCTTAGTAGGCTGATGTATGAATTGAGAAAGAACACCTACTGAGAAGCTGATGTATAGACGTGAATGAGTCATGTAGGTAAGCCGTCTGATCAGATTTTGATCTTGGTCACCATCAACGAGCTTGGTTCCATCTTCTGCTTGTAATTTTTTGTTAATATTCATAGGTGTAATAGCTTCTTTATAGTCCATCATGTTGTATTTATGTAGAGTATCATCAATGTATTTCCTTTGAGAGATAAAGATTGCTTCCTTGTTTTTAATCACTTATAATCCCAAGAAATAATATAATTCACCTAAATCTTTCATCTCAAACATTATGGAGCTCTTAAATTCTAATATAAGTTGAGTTGATGAACTAGTGTAAATCATGTCATCAATGTAAAGACTCACTATCAGCAAATCATTCGTACATTATTTTCTGACATACAAGGTTGGCTTATGCATACTCATCTTGAAGCCTTTGTTTCGAAAGAATTTATCGATTTTACTGTACCATACTTTAGAGGCCTATTTAAGCCCATAAAGAGCCTTCTTCAAGTGGCATACTTTATTCATCTTGCTTGAGTTTTTAAAACCAGGAGACTGATCAACATACACTTCATTATGTAGTTCTCCATTTAAAAACACTGACTTAACATCAAACTGATGCAATCTTCACTATTTTTGAGTAGTTAATGCTAAAATAATATGAACTATTTCAAATTGTACCAAAGGAGAGAATGTTTTCTTGTATCCTACTCCTTATTGTTCTTTGTATTCCCTTGCTACTAATCTTACGCTATGTTTTTGAATGCTTCCATCAGCCAAGACTTTAGTCTTAAAGATCCACTTCAATCCAATTGTGTTTTTACCTTCAAGAAGGTCTATTAGCTCCCATGTCTGATTACTTTGTATGGATGGTAATTCGTCTTCCATAACTTCTCTCCATTCATGTCTTTCCATTGCTTCTTCAACCGTGATCGAGTCTCCAACAAATAAAATCAAAGGTGAAGTAGCATAGATGTTTTGAGCAAGGGACTTACACCCCTTGTGCCCCTTGGGAGAAGATGCTTTGGATGAAGAGGTTGAACTTGATGATTGACTTGTTCTTGCTGACGTCAAGTTTTGAGAATTAACTGGTGTTACTGCCTCTTCAACCACAACTTCCTTTTCATCTTCTTCAACTAATGCTCCTTGAATCTTTTCTTTTCTTTTCCACTTCCAGGCTATCTGCTCATTAAACACTACATTTTTGTTAATAGATAAGCACTTTTTATTGGATCATAGAGACGAACAGTAACCCACAAATATAAACTGTTGTGACTTATCTTCTAGCTTATGTATGTCTACTACTCTCAAAGCACAACACACACAATCGAAGACATGTAAATGGCTCACTGATGGCTTGTTAACATACCATGTTTCATATGGAGTTTGATTCCACAAAACTTTTGTAGGTGACATACTGATAAGATACACAATCATTGTCACAACTTTCGCCTAGAAATTATTGGGAAGACCTTTTGATTTCATCATTGAACTAGTCATTTCAACTACTATTTGATTCTTCCACTCAACTTCTCTATTCTCATCCGGAGTATAAGGTCCTATCAATTCCTTTTTAATGCCTTGTTCCTTACAGAATGTCATGAATTCGTTAGAGGTGAATTCACCACCGTGGTCTGTTCGGAGCACTTTTAGATCTCTTGCACTTTATTTTTCTATCATGACTTTAAACTTTTGAAATGCTCAAAAGTTTCTGATTTCAATTGTAAAAAGTACACCCAACTCATTCGATTGCAATCATCCATAAATAACAAAAAATACATGCTTCCTAAAAGAGATTCGCTCTTTATTGGACTGTATAAATCTACATGATATAGCTCTAAAAGTTTGATTACTCGTCTGGATTTTCCAACATGAAAAACTTTCTTTGCTTGCTTCCCGAGCACACACCCTTCACATACCTTTTTTAGTTTAGCAATAAAGGGGAGACCACTAACCATGTTCTTATGTTTTAGTAGCTGCAGACCCTTACTATTCAAATGACCATATCGCATATGTGATAGCTTACTATCATCCAGCTCCTCATTTACAAAGGCCACCTCTGTGTTCACAGAAAAAAACAAAAAGGAACATTCTATTGATAGACATATTAGCATGAGCAAGCACTTTTCCCGAGTTCTTGTTCTTTATCACATATTGTGAACCATTAAATACTACAAAGTAAGAACATTCAATTAATTGACCTATACTAATCAGATTACGAGTCAAACATAGAACATAATGCACATCTTTAATAAACTTTGATTTGTTACCTACCATATCCATGGTTGTCCCATGTCCTTCAATTCGTAGTTATTGATCATCACCCAAGCATACGTGATATTTGATTGACTCATCCAACTCTTTAAACTTGGACTTGTCTCCAATCATATGATGTGAACACCCGTTGTCAAGGTACCAAACATCATTGATCAATTTGTCATTAGATGTGTGTGCTATAAATAAGTAATCATCCTGTTCATCATCTTCTTCTACATAGTTGGCTACTTCAAGCTTTGACCAACAAAACTTCTCTGTATGCCCATATTTTTTATAGTATAAACATTGCACTGAACTGTTTTTGCCTCTCCCCTTGAAATCCACCTCGACCTCTACCTCTTCCTTGTGGATTAGAGGATACTGTTTCTCCTTTGATTTGAAAGGTTTTTTCTTCCTCTTTCACTGTTGTCCTCTTACTCCTGACCTCGTGTGCTTGCAAAGGGTCCATTAGTTCATCAAAAGAAAATTTGGACAAATCTTTAGACTCCTCAATTGGAGCTACTACATGATCAAACTTAAAGGATAAGCTTCTTATAACCTTGGCAACTATAGTTTCATCAGTGATTTTTTCACTATAGGATTGCATTTGGCTTATAATAGTTGAGATGCGCACCAAATACTCTTTTACAGATTCATTCTCTTTCATGATAGAAGTTTCAAACTCTAGTCGATAGGATTGAAGCTTAACAGTTATTACCTTTGTTGATCCTTAGAATTTAGTTTTCAAGAGTGGCCAAGTTTGCTTGGCTATAGTTGCTACTGGTATGCGTGGAAAGCTTGATTCATCCACTGCTTGTTGGATGAAAAATAAGGCTTTGGTGTCATGTTTCTAATCCTCCTTCTAGTTCACCTCATCATCACTTGTTTCTGCATATCCGTTTCCCAAAGGTCTTAAGACTTAAATATCGTTTTCATCTTGATGGTCCAGTATTCGTATGAATCGCCCTTAAAAACTAGAATTTGCGGTGATGTCATACTGATTTGATTTGAGTTTGTTACCATATTTGACAAGGACAAGAGGATCCTGGCTTTGAATAGGGACCATGGGCAAAGAAGAACGACCGGTGGTCCAAACATGATACGGGCAAAAAGAAGAAAAAGCACTCTTTAGGAGAAGGTGACTGACCACCAAATATGCATGTCTTAAGTTCACACCCAATTGAAATGCATTTTGAAATTAGATATGAGGCTGCTCTAGCCTGATTATAAATTTATCATGCACATATGGAAGAAGGGATTTGCCATATATGCTTAAACTTGAGTTAGATACAACTAAGATACTGAAATATTATATAGTATGGTTTTTATTTTGATCGATAATGAACTAAACTACATGCTCAGATTGAAAATTCAAAAGTTAATAGTTTTTAGCTAGTTAAATCATTACTAAGACTTTTGAATTGACAACCTCGGATCGAAAATAAAGATGTTTTATTAGTTCAATCATGGACAAGAAAGAGTAAACAAGAATTTTTATGTGGTGCAATCATGATATCTTTAATGTTAAGATCTCAACTATCGAACTTTAAATCGTTTACGCAATTATATAACGGACCTAATTGCAGTAATAACCAGTGTAGAACAAGCAATCCTTTTTGCCTGGCCGGAAATCCTATGGTCCAGTTTAGTTATACAGAAATTGTAGATAAAGTGATTTACACAGAAATTGTTCTGAAATAAGAACAAGGAATTTTACGATAGAAACATAGAAAAATGAAATAATCAAAAATTTAATCCTAGTTATCGATGAGATCATAAACATATATAATAGCCGGCCTGGGGTAAAGGCAACAAAGATACCTATCTTTATTTTGTCTTATTTTATTCTTTATAAGATTTACTTTTAACACTCATAAAGAATAAAAACAAGTAAAATAAGACCCGTAAAACATTGAAAACGAGCTGCGTATATAGATCAACTTAATCTTATTCTCAATCTGACCCATGATAGAAAATCATTGAATCACAAGATCTAACCACTTCTAAGTCTCTGATACTTTCTCCCCTTGGGAAGCTATGAAATAATATATAGATCAACTTAATCTTATTCTCAATCTGACCCATGATAGAAAATCATTGAATCACAAGATCTAACCACTTCTAAGTCTCTGTTACTTTCTCCCCTTGGGAAGCTATGAAATAATAGTCAACCTAATCTTACATAAATAGTACCAATTTTTCATTTATTGAGCGATAGACTAGGGGCCATATGTAGGGTACTGTGCAATATAAATGTTGACAGATGAAGTAGCATTGATAATATCGACATGTTAAATAGAATTTATAAGATCTCATCTGCCATCCATTTTCTGAACAGTTTTTATCTCATTCTCTGTTGTTGAAAAGTCCAGTTCTGTCATTGACATTCACCATTTTCATGAATTCCTCCCACATTATAATGCAAGGATCAACCAGTTTTTGTCAAATAAATACTGGAATTTTTTAATAAATAAATTGGATTTCCTTGTTTTTAATTTTGTTTTAATCACGACTCAAAAGTAATTACTAATTTGCTTTTATGGCTTAAAAAAGAGATAATTTTTATTTTTTTCCCTCAAAAAAATAAAAATTAATTTATATATTTTAGTTTATAAGAACTTATTATAAAAATTGATCGATTAATTAATAAACTGATCAATTTTTAATAATAAAATTTATTAAAATAAATCAACTTAAAAAATTAAACAATTCAAAATTTTTACGATTGAACTGTTCGAATTGGTTGAATTTTTTAATCATAAAATTTAGTATAAATTGAGTTCCATTCCAACAAAAATCTGAATGACTAAATAATTTAACAACTAAACAAAGAAAAATAATGCCTTTTCCAGCCCTTCCTACTTACCAAGCAAGTAAATGCTTATAATGCACGACAATTTGTGGAGGGTCTCTCTATATATATCTCAATTAAAGGTACTGTCACTGCATATACTTTGAAAAAAAAGTAACAACTTTTAATGGGATTTCACCAACTTACGGATTCGGAATAATTTTTGCTTAAAGATTGGATTTGAACATTTCAACCATCCCATTCATCCATTGGCTTTCTTGAACATTAGTCGTTGTCCAGGAATTGTACAATTTTGGGGCAATAATTATGAGTTGGGACATGGTCACATGGGTAACATGGCGCATGTGATAACTCTATCCCAGTTGTTGCCTTCGCTTACAAGAAAAACGTTTTTGAGCCGTCATTATCTCTTTTCATTGTCTTTGTTTTTGTTTGTTTGATTGGCTGGTTAACACTTGGAGACTAATATGTTAGTTGTTAGTTTCTAGCGGTTGTCTTTTTTTGTTCAGTTATCTTTTAATCATGGAAACCCATTACCAGCAATGTAAATCTCCCCGACCTTATCCTTTTCTTTGTATGTGATCATGCTCTATCCACAGAGATTAAGAAGCTCCAATCACTGATTTTTAGAAATACAAATAGCAGGGAAAAAAGTTGACTCGCAGTCCAAAGGTCGTCCAATGAATCAAGCCTTATCAAAAGTCTTTCCATGTAGGAGATTGAAAGTTCAAATAGCGATAAAAAGAGTTGCGATTTATTTAAGATGTGTCAAATTAGCAATGACGTTATGAGTTCACACGAGAAGAAAAGTTAAACCACACACCAACTTAAGTGAGATTCTATCCTAAAATTAATTGGCAATAGACAATTATTATCAGAGTTGGATTTCTGATTGAGGTCCATGTATACTTCAAATCCTTCTCCAGTTGTTTAAATGATAGCCCCCCTTCTAGGGTAAACAGTAAATAAAGATCTTCATAGGCTCTGATATCATATCAAATTTGCATTGGGCCTACGGGTCTAAACAAGGGGAAAGTTAAACTACACATAAGTCCAAATGAAATTCCATCTTAAAATTAATTAGCAATATGTGGAGTAATCCACTAGGTTTATATGTTAGTCTTTTTTTTTCCTCTTTTTTCGATATGAGACACTCATATGTGGATATTCTCAACATTAAAATTTATGCGTTTTATTTAGATTGAGCTCATCAGTTAATTTTGAATCATTTATTCATCAAAATTTATAAGATTAATTTTGAAATAGTTATTTGATTTACAGATTTTTAACAACATCTTAATGGTTTAAATTTCGTAACACTTGACTCCCTTACCTTCAATCACCATTAGAAAGCCTAACAAAGAACATAAAAATGACGTTTTATCCATGGTTGTGCTACGTAACACATGGCATCATTTTTCATGCAATATTGGAATCAAATTCACGTGCTTTTTTTAGAAATTAAAACTTTCATTAAAAGAATGAAAAGAGTTACATCTGAAGTGCTATCCCATGTGGAGAGACCCACTTAGCTTAATAGATACACATAATAAGGCAAAACGGTTTCAACAATCTTCGTTCGACAATTAGGGAAAAAATACTTTTGCCTTTCTCGAATCTTCGGTCTTTTACTCAATTTGGGAGAGTGGTTGCGATGCATCCGGAGCCTTGCGTTGGTTGCGGTGGTCCTTAGGGCTCCTCTTCTTTGCTCTGCCCTCGTCAACTATTATTCTCAGGTATCTGGTTCCATTCAAGACTACCTTAGACAATTTAAGTGTCTCTAAAGCTTTTCTTTACTTTCACAGGAGTGTGAATCTTGCTGAACCCAATTCTTCTATGACGAGCCAACGATTGAAGACTTGATTCAGGTTAGTATCGTTTCTGCTATGTTTCCTTTCTCGACTTCTTCTTCAATCAAGCACTGTTGACAACCAGGGTTTGAGAATCTGGGTTTCCTTTTTCAGGGTATAGGCTTCGCAGATTAGCCAGAAAGGGGAATCTTATCCATGAAAAGGTACACGATTTATAGACTTCCTTTCTTTTCTTGGATATGCCTTTGTTTAGTCCTTTATCTGCTGTCAGGATAATGATGAAACATTGGCCTTAACTTGTTATCAACCATGAGAAAGTGCAGCTCCTAGGTAAGTCAATACTGATCATCTCCGCTATTTCCTTCAATCTGCAATGTGTAGTCTTCTAGTATAGTCCTAGGGGCTGTTTGAGTAGAGAATTGGGTTAGGTTTCATTACTGACTATGGATAGTGTAACTAGTTCATAGGACTATCTGAACTAGCTATTGCTATATGCTATATTCTCAAGGCTAAAGCCATTCTCCTACTACAGTGAAGGTTTAACTGATTGATGATCAGTTGCTCTCTTATGCTGGCAATAGTGAGATCTAATAGAGAGCTTATCGAAGTAGATTGGTCTTTAAACCTTATACTATTCCTTTCTTTCCAGATAGCATTAAGACAAGTAGCCACAGAGAGTAAAATAATATCCCTATCAAACTTTGAGTAGCTCAAGTTAGGTAGTACCCTTATGATCTCTCTGAGTTTGTCATAGTTGAAATCAGGGGCACATACCATGGAGATTTTTACCCATAGTCCTCTAAAGAAAACACATTCATAGAAGAGGTGGTCCCTGGTTTCATCCTCTAGGTTGCATAGGATACATAGCTTAGAGCAGGATAGGAATTTCAACCTATCCAAGGTACTTAGCCTGTC
>JANIJH010000224.1:7024371-7038472 GCA_024520975.1 Erythroxylum areolatum | reverse complement strand
TATTTAAAAATTATTGTTATTTCATATTAATTGTCATTATTATTTATTATTAAGATTTTTGAAAACATAGTTGATGTGAACACTAAACTAGTAAAGTATACAGTACAATTGTACAATATACCAATATGGGCTATTTTGTAATTTTTAAAAATTTTAGGGACTATTTCATAAATTTTAAAAATTACCCAAAATAGTATCCGGTACCGACTAGTACCGGTACAGTTTCGTTCTAGAATTCAATCCGATACCAAACCCGGTACGATATTCATAACTTTGATTAGAAGTACAGGTCTTTTTTCCATGAAGAACCCCACAAGTGTAGTTTCCCATGTTTTGGCTCCCTGCTGCAAAACATCTAGGGTAGAAGTCACCATTTGCTTGCCATCAACCTCTACTAGAGGGCTGAATTCCAAAGAGGAGTCAATGTTATCTCCAACCACCTGTTTCCAAGTTTTCCTAGGCCCTTTAGTTGTTTCTACCTCAGTAGGAGTAAATCCATTAGGAAGGGCAGTCGTAGTAGGGATTAAGGTAGATGTAGAAAATGATGGGGAAGAGGGGGGTGGTACAGAAGGTTTAGAAGAGGAAGGAAACGTGGAGTTTGGGTTAGGGTTAGGATTAGGGTTAAAGTTAGAGTTAGGGGTTGTGGTTTGTTTAATGGTTGAAAGAAGAGTTGGAAATTGTTTATCCATTATGTAATTTCTATTTTTTTTCTAGGTTTGAATCAAGAGAGCTGAGCGAAGTGGATCAACCACAACTTCTATGTTGTTTAGAGGTGATATGGCAATCGTGTGAGGAGGAGGGGTAAAATGTTTGTTGTTTAAGGGATGGGGACGGTGGTAAAGGTATGGTTTTGCAGTTTTGGACCTAAGGGATAGGGTTTGAGCTAAGGTTCTTTTTTGGAGTTTAAAATTTGATGCTTTATGAAGCTGTCTGGAGGAAAGAGTAGTGATTGTTGGTGAAGGAGGGTGGTAGAGGTGCAAGCAGTGCCAAAGGTCAAGAGGTGGAGGGAAAATCACAACCATTAAAAAGAAGGGAAGATTACAATCATTATTTTTGCATAAGATAAGCTGACGTTCTTGATTTTAGAGTTTCAAATATGGTTTACATCTAATTGTAAGTCTAAATTCTCTGAAGCATCAAGAATCAGAAAGGGGTTATAATGAAAAAATAAAATAAAATATGATTTTTAATAAGGTTTGTAATTAAGGGTTTGAGTTTGGAGATTTTAATTAGAATTAGAGTTTGAGAATTTCAATTATGGTTCTAATTTTGAAATTTGATTAGGGTGTCAAATTTTTTCTATGACAATCGACATTGGTATCTTGAAATACCAAATAAATGACTAATCGGCTACAGAGTTGGCACTATTGTCAGTCATAGGTAGGATGACATACAAATTTGTTTGGAATTTGGAGACACTAGAATTTCTTCCCGGCCTTATCCTTTTGTTTGTATGTGAGCATACTGTATCCACAAAGATTAAGAGGCTCCAATCACTGATTTTTAGAAATACAAATAGCAGGGAAAAAAGTTGACTCACACTCTAAAGGTCGTCCAATGAATCAAGCTTTATCAAAAGTCTTTCCATGTAGGAGATTGAAAGTTCAAATAGTGATAAAAGAGTTGCAATTTATTTAAGATGTGTCAAATTTGCAATGGCAAAGGTAAATTTGATTTGCATGATTATCTCTCTTCCTTTTTTTTAACCACAAACATTCATAATTGGATAAACAATTATTTCAGGTAAGACATAAAGACTATATTGTAAATGACCACTTACATATAATTCATCACCATAAAATAAATTACAGTGGTTATTCTTAAAGATTGTATGAAATCCATGCTTATCTAATGATGAAATGGAAACAATGTTCGAAACAAATTTAGGAACATAATAACAATCTTCCAATAATAAGTCTTTCCTAGATGCATTACAAGAGAAATAGCTCCTACGGCTAGGGCAGCAACACTTACTCCATTCCCAACTTGTAGCTTAACTTCTCACTTCTTTAATCTCCTACTAATCCTTAGACCCTGCAACATATTGCAGATGTTAAAGCTACTACCAATATCTAATATCCATTTAGTAGAATCAATACTAGTCAAAGAAATCCTGAAAACATTTTTCATAAATGTCCCACCTTATTTCTTACTTTTCAAAGTAGCCAAATACTCTGGCCAATTCCTTTTCCAGTGTCCCTTCTTTGTACAGAAGAAACATTCAGCATCATTTTGGTCAACTCTCTTCTCCTTACTCTTGGATTTGTTCCAAACACCTTTGGGCATAGGATGATTTGTCTTCGGCTTCTTTTTGCCCTTCCACTTACGCTTAGAAGAGTTACCAACCAAGTTCACATACCCTGATACTTTCACCTTCTCAAACGATGCTACTTGATTTTCATAATCGATCAACAGGTTGAGCATTTCATGAAAATCACAATCCATCTTGTTCATGTTAAAGTTAACAATGAACGGTGAAAAAAATGTTAGAAAGAGATTGTAAGATCAAATCTTGTGACAACTCTTTCCCTAGTGAACACCCTAACTTCTCAAGTTATTCTATAAAATCAATCATCTTAAGAACATGGGGTCCCATAGAAGATTTGGGCTTTAGTTCATACCTGAACAAAGAATTAGATAACTGGTATCTAACAGTCCTACTTTTTGATGTATACATTTTTTTAAGATGCTCAATGATCTGTAGAGGATTCATACATTCATGCTATCTTTGGAGTTCAACACTCATTAATGCCAAAATAATATACTTGGCATTAGTACTTTGTTCATTGTACTTAAAATATGCATCCAGTGCATCATCATCATCAATTCCCTCAGGAGGCGCTTCCATCATAGGTTTATTGATCATATTGATAAGTTTTTTCATGCATAAGAACAATTCTCAGATTACGATACCAATTATCAAAATTGTTATCCGCTAGCTTGTTAGCATCAAGAATGCTTCACAGTGATATAGTAGACATTTTGAAAATTTTAATAAAAAGAAAACACCAAAATAAGAACACAATCATATATCATTAAGACATGGACTTTTATCTAAATTATATAACATCTTTAAAACATGAATGAGTCCCTTGGTTGTCAAGTTGTTACTAATGCATAATTAAAGAGTGATAAATTTCTTATTTTATCATATAAAATTTATAGTAGGCTCAATACTAAATAGTCCCTTAGTTATCAGGTCATTCCGATTAGTATAATTTAATTTATCCATCCAAATGATAGAGAATTAATTAATATTATACTCCCTAGATAGTCTAGGTCAAAAGTATAAAATTAAGTAATTTTTCCTCATACATGTATCATATATAATAGAAAATATTATTTTATCTCTGAACTACAAGTTACCTGATTATCAGGTCATTCTTTGTAAATAAAAATAAATATTATTTTTTACTTAGTTAGAAAAATCATTTTTAATAAAATATTATATATTATATCAAAATAAACTCAATAAATTTAAATGCAAAGATTTCATGTTACGATTAAAGCTGTTTATCAATATAAACTCTAAGTTTTCTGTTTCTGTATCCACGTGAAAACCAATATAAACTCATGCATATTGAAAGAGTAACATGTAGTTTTCAACATCTCTGGTCAATGATAATTAATGAGGACCATGCACACGTTTAACATCTGTCTTTTTTAACCAAATGCTTATAAGAACATTTTCGGTTTTCTATCTAAAGCTTTTAACCAAAAACCTTTTTAAAAACCTTTGAATGAGTCATGCGTACAACACTCATTAAATGCATTTAATGAGTTTAATGTACGCTTCTTTTATGATCACATTTGTCCAATGCTATGCTAGGAAATTCGTACAACATCTGTCACAAACACCTTTAAGACCATGTTTTTCAAACCTTCTATTACACCCTACATATAATACCTATTAAAAGCGTTACTGTGCATATCTGGTAACACCAACCGCGAGCACATCAAATGCCATACATTTTTTTGATAATAATTATAAAAAAATAAAACACGATTTTAATTTGCCTAACGACAATCGTAAATTTTTAGTATGATATAAATGCCAAAAATTCAACTTTGATATCAGTGGAAGGATCTCGTACGTAGTAGAAATTAAAAAATTATAATTATATATTTATCTATTGTGTTTAACAAATATATTAATAATAAAAATATTTAAAAATAAATATTTAAAATTTATATTGATTAATCGATACTAAATTTTAAAAATATAAAATATCTATGTACTCTACACTAAAATATTCATCTCACTTTCAACATTTAATATAACTTTAGTTAAATTTGAAGAAAAAAGATGAAGAAAACAATTTTCTCAACTTTTATCTTGTTTTTCGTAATTTTACGTACAGACCACGAGAGTATCCTTTTGTCACTCACGTACACAAAAACGAAAACAAGATGAATGAATGTCAGAGTTTGATTTTTCTGCCTAACTGTTTTTACAGTATATACACTTCACTGCTTTTCGCCATATTTCTTGCACGTACGGGAAAAAAAAAAAAAGAGGAACGTACATAACCCTCTCCCTTACAACGATTCATTATTGTTTTGGTTAATGAATAATGACGAAACCAAAACAAATAACCACCAGTTGACACCTTTTACTTTCTTTTCTTTTTTTATTTATAAAAAATAAATATTATTATTTATAAAATGTCATTTATTTTATACAAGGAAAATTTTATAATTAATTATATTTTCTATATTAACAAAAAATATAATAATATACCCTATAAATTATTTAATAAATTATTTCATAATAAATTAAATAATCATAAACAAGAAATATTACACTCGTAAGTGTATAATCAAATAGATTCATCACTAAGCCGGTAGTAATTAATCTAATTAATTATTAATCAAGGTTGATGTCTAACAATACTTCTCAACGACCGGATAGTGTGAAGTAACAACCTTACAAAGATGGAATCTAGTTAAAAATAATATATTATTACCTTCCATTATTACAACTTCGGATTATCCTAAGGTATGGTTTAACTGTTAAACCCTATTAGATAACTAAATATATTACATGTCGATCATTAATGATTGGTGAATGAGTTAGAAAACTCCTTTTCCTCACTCATTCAATCACTTTGGCTAAGATCTTGAAACAACTATTACGATCAATAACAGCATAGAGCTCAAACTCATTACCTAGAATTGATGAATTTCACCTTGACTCATACTAATCAGATAGGTACTTAATTATATCAAATAATCATTCAACTAACATTTTTACACACTAAGTGTCCAACATCAAAACATAATAAGTGACCTATTGATTACTATGATGACCTCAGGTCAAAGGAAAAATATATATTTAAATCCTTTGAAAATATTCTATTTGACAGTTCATAGATAATATTAATCATTGGGAATCTCAATTTGATCAGTTCAATTATCATATTTTTATATGCGTCATCTATATATATAACTTAGTAACTGAGATATACTAATATTCATCCAATAGAAACTATTACGTTCATATTGATCTAACCGGATTATTAAAGTTTTTATTTGATGATCCTATAATCAAGAATACTTTTAGATTAAACTCTAAAGACTTGACTCTCGTTATCATAATCTCCATTATGATGTCAAGTATATAAATTTAATTAAGGATTTATCATATTAGAATAAAAAACAATAAACGTAATATGATAATAAAATCATTTGTCATGTTATTAATCAAAATTAATAATCACAAAATTAAGATGTTCAATTTATTATATAACGATTGGATCACGAGCATAATTTCAGCATTAACAACATCTTAATGGTTTAAATTTCGTAACACTTCCCTCCCTTACCTTCAATAAAGCCTAACAAAGAACATAAAAAATGACGTTTTATCCATGGCTGTGCTACGTAACACACGGCATCATTTTTCATGCGATATTGGAATCAAATTCACATGACACCGCATGGAGTTTTTATTGCTAAAAGCAAAATCAAATGTTAAAGATGCCATACGCGATCGTTATTGAAAAATCACAGCCATTAAAGAGAAGGGAAGATTACAATCATTACTTTTGCATCAGATAAGGACCTTCTTGATTCTAGAGTTTCAAATATGGTTTACATCTAATTGTAAGTCTGAATTCTCTGAAGCATCAAGGAACAGAAAGGGGTTATAATGAAAAAATAAAATAAAATATGATTTTTAATAAAGTTTGTAATTAAGAGTTTGAGTTTGGAGATTTTAACTAGAATTAGAGTTTGAGAATTTCAATTATGGTTCTAATTTTGAAATTTAATTAGGGCACCAAATTTTTGCTGTAACATTCCACATTAGTATCGAGTTGAAAGACCAAGTAACCGATTAATCGGCTACAGAGTTGGCACTATCTTCAGTCACAGATACAATGACATACAAATTTGCTTGAAATTTCTGGAATGAGATAATTGATTTTGCCCTGGAAAAAATTTTCCATGAATATACCTTTTCATTAATAAAAATTATTTATTAAATAATGCTATAAAAGTCAACTATTAAAAAACCTAACATCATAATTCATATACTATATTTGGATCGAATTATGATTTGGGATTAAGTTAAACGTATAGACCAAGTGAAAGAATATAAGATACTTTCATATTCTAGATAAATTTAACTCATAAATGATCCAACGTTCGGCAATTAGCGGATAATAATTTCTTGATTTTATGGTAATTGTCAATGTACTTGATAGGAGCATATTTTTTTTCACTTACGAGGGTGTTGAATCCTTAAGGTCCTTTTATCCTTTGAAAACACACCATCAATTCGTAACTAAGAGTTTAGAAGAATTCTAAAATTGTAGAACATTCGAAACTTTCCAAATAAGAACATCAATCGTAGGAGGTAGATTGATTTCTTCTTTGTTCAATTTATTTATGATTATAACACATATTAGTGTTAAATATATAATGAATTGAGTTACAGTGATGTTTTGTGATGCTCTGAATTGAGTTTAAAGACTATTCCTTTTATTACGCAAACTTATTTTCTTCCAATTTGATCTGCCCACGATTCTCTTTTGCTCTTGCAGGCTGTTCATCGTTGAAATGTGCAGGGTCCATGGAAATTCACACTCAGATCGTTGAAGCAAAACAATCTGGGAAACAAAATGCATAAAACGCCCCATCTTCATCGTTCTTATGCGTCTCTACACAACCTATTAATAACCTTCAACTTGGCGCTGTTTCCTGATATTCTTGTGGGTTTTTATCATATTAGATATTTCTGATATTCGCATCACTAAAGTTGATTCACAATGCTCCTTGCGGTGACTTTTGATCAGACCTTACGACTTTAACGATATTGATATGTAAAAAGCTGGATTAGGTAGGTAAAGTTGATAGCAAAAGGAATTTTAAAGAACAGACCACTAAAGGTAGCTGGAGCGAAAGAAACTGAAGATTCCATCCGTTCGAGGAAAAACATTCTTTGATCAAGAATATAATGTTGCTTTTTTTTTTTCCTATAGTAACAATTTGTTGTATTTTATATGAAAAAGTACATGCAGAAAATGGCTCATTGTATAAACTATGGTGTAAATCCTTGAGGTATTCACAGGACATGGCGCAATTAGTATCAGCTCCTCCTAAACAGTTCAGGGAGCTAGCCTGTGTGTTTAGTCCAAAAACGAGTAAAAAGAGGCCACAACCGTAAACGTATATAGAGTACAGACAGACGGGAAAACTCAAAGAAAAGCAAATATTGCCAATTCTTCAAAGGACAAGAGGGTTGTGAGGGATGATGCGAAGTAAAACTGAATGTGATCAGTTTCTTCCAAGGGGAAGTCACTATATTGTATCTGCAGAATTTGCAGCTAGGAGCAACTAGGAGCATAGGAGGAAAGACTTCTACGGTCAAGCAAGTAATTCAGATGATACGATTTAGAGGACCTAATTCCAAAAGAAAGTAGAACTTTCCCAAAAAATCATAAAAGAAGCAAAATTATATGAATCCCTAAAAGCACAGCGTAGATAAGACTTAACCAGGTAAATTAAGCCCTATAATCTTAAACATTTCCCCTTTTCTTGCACCAGTCTGGACCAAATTATAAAAGACCAATTCAGCAACTACTGAGCATAGTGCATATATTCACATCATAATGTACTCACTAGAGTGATTAATTCCCAGAATTAGTTAGCTATGAGCTATAAATGATGACACCAAATTAGGTGTCAGCCTAAAAGAGCTGACACAAGATGATATTGCACAAACTGATATTGCTCAACACTACAACTAGACATCCAAACATTTTGTTTGCAGAAAGGTAAAGGAACAAGTGTTACAAATCTGACTTCATGTTAATGTCTGGGGAAGAAGTGAAAATGAAAGATGATTCATGCAAGGCAACAGATCAGAAACGCATTCAGACAGGAAGACACAATGACCAAGACTCAATAAGGTCCAGTTGGAGTAATAAATCTAGGGAAAAAAAGCGTGTTCTTATCAATTCCTCAGAGCTTTTTCCCTGTGAACGTTTAGGAAAGGAAACACTACCCTTGCAAGAAAAGCAAAAAGGAAGGTATCATACGTTGTACATTTTAACGTTCATCCACTTTTGAGTATGACCATTGGCTGAAACCAACAGCAGAGGTGGATATGATAAACAGATAAACCAACTGTGTGTGCCCAAACATGACAACGGGGTTGTTCAATTCCCAAATTTGATTCACTAAAATCAACATAGTCAAAACTAACCTACCACGCAAGCAAAAACCGTATATGCAAAGAACCATGGCTTTGATTTCAATTTGATTGCACAGAACATGGATTTCAGGCAGAAAAGCTGCCCTGTATTCCGTAATTAACAAGATGAAACCAAAGACCTATGGTCAGTTGACCACATTAATTGCCAAAAGGGTTAAACATCATAAAATGTCAACATATACCAGAACAACTGAAAAAGGACAAAGGGAGATTCAAATACAACAGACATATGCCCTGACTAAGTTGGATTTCAGTATGACCGTGGTACACATGATAATGTTATATACTAGTAGTTCGAAGCATTCCAACTTGACAAACTCTAAGCCAAGTCTTAACACTATTATTCTCAACACAAAACCAGGGCGTCAGGACAACGTAGAATATTCATTATACAATGCAAGAAACCAATAAGTGACCGTGGTTCCAAGACATTCTTCAAGGAAACAAATAATAAGTGACCGTGGTTCCAAGACATTCTTCAAGGAAACAAATAATCTAGTATTCACGAATTAACAGTAGTATTAACTTTGAACAACTAAAAGGTAGATTCTTTGCTTCCTATAATAAATTTCCAGGGAAACAAAGGGTACCAATCGCAGATATAACCAGCCAACTTCAATAACAATTTATCTCAGATATCATATCGATAATCAAATTAGCCTTAAATAATGCAAAGCGCTATACAGTATACAGCAGATATTCAAGAAAATAAAGGCAACAACAAAAGCCCTAAATCCATGTACATCTGAAAACTCTTCAAACTTAAAAGTAAAACATTAAGAACATCAAAACGTACCAATTTCCGCTCTTTTCACTACCAAATTTACGAAATTCATGTCAAAAGAGAGCAAATTGTAAACCAATAGTTCGTGTTTCTCACGCATAAACCCTACAGTCCCGGGCACCACCGGTCAAATTCCCAGATTTACTACTCGTCGACACACCAACCGGCACGTTCTCACAGAGAACACGAAGTAACCGACGCCTCGCTCTCAACCCTCCAACCTTAAAACCCACATCAGCCACCACCCTGACATTGAAACCCACACTCCCGCGGCTCCTCTCTCCATTAATACCACTCACAACCCAACCGTCAACGTACGCTTCCATTGCCGAGTACGACGCCTCCACCACCGATTGCGTCTTTGTGTTTTGCATAAACGGCGCGATGCGGGTCTGAGATAGAGTGTCCGTTTTGTATAGAATACCAGACTCGATCTCGTCATAGTAGATCTTCATCTTCTTATTGGGGTTGTACACCTGAAACCGGGCGTTCCAGTTGCCTGTGACGGTCTGCGAAGTAGATGAAATATTAAAGTTGGACAAAGATAGAGATTGGATTTGGAAATCAGGGAGGCGGGGCCGGATGACTAGCCACATGATGAAGAGTATGGTGAAGAAGATGACGGTAACAGCGATGACGGCGACGATCATGCGTCGGAGAATGAGGGCACGGCGGTCGGAGTAGAAGGGTTGTTGCTGTTGTTGGTTGTAGTAAAAATAGGGATTGGTGTTGGTGTTGGTGTTGGGTGGTGGGGCTTGGTAGGGGTAGGCTGTGCCAGTGGGCGGTGGAGTGTGGCCGTTGGGGACAGGGTAGCCGGTGGCGGGTCTAGAAGAGTCTTGCATGATTGATGGGGATAGTCAAGATTGAGTCTTGAGAGGCCAAAGTTTGAGACTTTAAGATGTTTTTGTGTTGGTTTCCTGGCAGCCCAGTTTCTTGTTTCGGTTGGGTCACAACTCACAACAGGCTAGAAGGAGAATAGAGGATATACTTTGTGGAAGAGAATAAGCGCAACAACATCTTGTAGCGTTTGAATTTGTGCTTTAAGTTGTTCCTAATTCGAAATTAATATAAATTAATCAGCAAATTTTGATTTAACAATTTTAAGTTTGAATTATAAATTAATCACCAAATTATATAAATTAATCTCAATGGATCAGTAGCCTGCAGATGAAGATTCTATTACGACGATGACATCAACGCCGGAGCAGATTTGGCATTTCTTGGATATGGCATCTGCTATCTTTTTTTTAAAAAAATTCTAATTTAAAAATATAGAAGATTGTAATTTTTTAATTGAGTTCAGGTTTAAACTGTCTAGGATCAAGTTCAGGCTTACCGAAACCGAAACTAACTCTTTTAAATAAAATAATATTATTTTATTTAAAATAATTAGGTCTCGAATTAGTCTAAATCTAGGCTTAACCTATGAATAGCCCCATAAAAAACAACTAAATTTAAATTTATAAGTCAAAAATTATCGTCACTAAATAATTGTAGGGCGAGATGTGAGCTTAGGTTCTTCTTTATCAAACAAATATGGGTCTGGATCGCCTTATTCAATTAAACATTTATTAAATTTAAGTTTATTAAATTAATAAATTATTGAGATGGTAAAAATAGCTAGTTATTAAAAGCAAGATTAACCTAAAGTTAACTATATAAAATAATATTTTAAAAACTATATTAGAATTTAAACCAACTAGACTACAGATTTAAAATTTAAAATGTTCATCTAGTGATAAATCGTCATAAAATCAATTAAATATTAAATAAAACTAACGATTTATAAAATAAAAAGAGGTTTTTTCAAAAATCTTCTTTTTGACACTTTCATTTCCACCGATCTTGATCGTGTTGCATTAGCCATAAAATGTTAATTAGCTTATTTTGTTTTGTTTGGGAACGAAACATACCATTCTTAATTTTAACATGAAGACGCTTGAAAGTGTACTTCTTCATACGTAATTTCCTTGAGGGCTCCGACATCGTAACAGTAGCACTCGTCAAGCTCACAATAAGTTAATAGAAGATGGGAGTGTTCGGATTATTATAAGAAACAAAATACGGGAGCAAGAAGAAGGAAACTGTAGAACATGAACAAAGGGGTAAACGTTGATCAATTCATTCAGTTTATATTACGAGGCATAAGATGAAAAAACAAATCGATACGACATATACATAGTTCCAGAACAATGTGTAGCACTTGTTCGCTAAGCGCTTCCAGTTCCCGCTGGCATCGCATTGACTAGGACCGAGTTCATCAGTTTTGGAGATGTCAGAAGGAAACTTAAACTTTACCTGAACATCCTCGCACGAAACCCTTACAGTGTCTCTCCTGGTTGGCCATGTCCACCCTCCGTACTTCGCCCTAGCCTCCAACTCTACATTCAAATTAACAGCTCCACAGTGCTCACCGCCAAGAGTATTGTTCTTAGTGATGCAGTTCATAACACGCATCAACATCCTAGTAAAATTGGTTTCTATTTTTGATTGAGCTTTCCCAGATAGTGTGAAAGCTGGCGCGGTGGTGTTGGAGAGGACCGCTTTTTTGTCGTCCAACACAGAGGCCTTGATTTCATCGTAGAAAATGTTCTTGTTATTGGGGTTTTCTGCTGAAAAAGTCACGACCCAGTTCGCAGATATGCCGATAGAAGAAACGTTGAGGATGGATAACGAAGACGATTCGACGTTGAACTTAGGAAAAGCTGGCTGAACATAGATCAAGAGACGAGTTAAAATTGGAACAACACTGACGGATATGACCAATACCATGATGAAAAAAAGACACGTAAGGAAATCCAAAGCTTGGGCTCCTGCCGTATATGCCCTGGAGTTCCTTCGGCCATTGGTAATGACGGCGGTTTCGACGGTGGTGGAATGGTTGTTGGACTGAGACATAAGGCTACGTACACGCAGAGTGAATATGGTTTTAAAGTGGGTAAGCTAATGGAGTAACAGAGGATATGACATCCTCGTGATTAGGCAAGATTGGAGGATGCTGCTCCTTCGGTCCTTCCCCTAATAACTGAGATTTAAATTTGTTAAAACCCTTAGAGTTAGCACTGAAATATCTTTTTTAATGCTCTTATTACATTTTATTTTATAAAAAACCCATAATTAACAATTTTTTTACATCGAATAGTTATTAATATCATAAATAGTAAAAAATAATAATATTATTATTATTATATAAAATTTTTATTATTTAATTAACACTAAACGAATTTCTATTTTTGAAAACCATTTTTAAATATAAGAAGAGAAGAATTGGATTTGCAATATTGGCTAATTATGATTTCGAAATCTACTTTCTTTTTATTTAAATAACAAAAAGAAAGTACAAATAATAGCAAATTTAGGTGTACTTGACTTTTAATGTTAATATTTAAGAGTAATTATTAGGTGAGATTATTTTTTCTCGCCTCATTATTGATGCAGTAAAACTACTAATAAAAAATGCTTGACAAATATGAAGGTGGACAAAAATTAAAGAGTTATTATTTTAATAAATTTATGGTCAATTTAAGTTATTTTTATAAGATTTAACATGTTTATTTTATATCATAATATTTTAAACAATATTAATTTTGATGACCAATAAGACTATAAAAACAAGATGTTATCATCATCGATTATTTAAAAATATTCTCAAACAACTAAAAAAGTTAGCTACAAGTGGTTCACTTAATAATTAAATGACTAACTTGTCTATAAATATTAGTTCAATTGATCTTGTTACTTAAATTTAAATCATTTATAACTGTTAATTTAATCGAGATCTCACTTGTATTTGAGCTACTAATTCATTAAGTGATTTATCTAAATCACATAACTCAAAAGAGTAACGTACAAACTGGTTAGAAAGAGGGGAATAAAACAATCTCAATAGTTAAAAGTAGACCTAACAAAAAATTGTACCAAAGATAGGATTTTAAAGAGGAGAAAAATGACATTTTTAAGTTGGTGAAAGTTAGGGAAAAGAAAACGAGAGATTTAGATCAAATTCATTGTATAAAAGATGAAGTGGGACGGGTGCTCGTAGCAGAAAATGACTTCAAAAGAAGATGATAGATATACATCTATAATCTTTTTAATGAAGGCATAGAGGACAATATCTTTTAGGTGATCTTAGCACGTACAAGAAGTTTTATAACTTACTCGTTGCATATAGATTATAAGGGAAGAAATTAAAAGCTTTAGGGGAAATGAAGAGCAGAAGGGCAGTAGGTCGTGGCTAACTAAGCTCTTTAATGTTATCCTTAGGACTACCAAAATGTTGGATAAGTGAAGACTGAGTATGTTAATTCCTCTATGCAAAAACAAATGGGACATTCAAAATTGTAACAATTTTAGGGACATCAAATTACTTAGTCACATCATAAAGTTATAGGAGAAGATAATTAAGAAGAGAATGAAAAATGAGACTCTTATCTTAGAGAACCGATTTGTCTTGATCCTAGGAAGGTTCACGACAAAAACGTTACATCTCTTAAGAAGATTAATAAAATATTACAGGGAAAGTGTTGGATCGGAAAAAGAAAGCATGCTTAGTTTGGAGAAACGATAGGTTTCAAAACTTTTTAAGAAATCATCTTGCA
>JANIJH010000224.1:7009096-7022767 GCA_024520975.1 Erythroxylum areolatum | reverse complement strand
TAATTCTTACTTGCTCTATTTACTTTATTGTGATAGCTGGTGTAATTTTATTCTTATACATGTCTCTTTTTTTCCTAATTTGTATATTTATTTATTTATTTTATCTTGTTTTGTTAATCCTTAGCATGCTCTCTAAGTATTATATTATATATTTTCATATGTTTAGTTATATGTATTTATTTATATTATACATTACTGTTAATTTGCACTACACGTAGGTTTATCAAAAATATTATCTTAAGAATAAGACTCCGCGCTATTAAACCCTTCTAGATATCTCATTTTAATGAGACTATTACTAAGTGTTGTTGTAAGGGATGGTGGACTAAAAAGTATACTGTAATAAAAAGCCTCATCTTATGCCGACTAAGATTTTGAAAACAAAGCTCTTGATTCCTTTATTTGATTCGTATCACAGCCTACCAGCTGCTTGCGCCTTTCCAACGAAGAAAAGATTAAAACAATAGCTAACTGCTTAAAGAATGCAACGCTAAGCATAATAATTTCTTCAATGAAACCCTAAACCGACAAGTCTTCAATAAACTATCCATCCATGCAACTAGAACTAGTTCCAGGGCCTGTTAATGACGCATTGGATTGGTCCATTCAACAATTTCCCAACCTTCTTTTCAGATGAAAATCTAATCTTTTTTTTATATATACATTATGTATCTCAGTTTTTATTAGACTAATTTTAAGTTCCTTAGACTCCACCTTAAGAGGTTTAAAAGAGGTAAATCAACAACTTTAAGATTCTTCAGTGTATACTTCTACATACAAATAATCGAAATATACTGATTTATGTAACTTGTATATTTCTCTTGTATATTTCTGCGTACAAAGAGTCGACATATACTGATCGGACAATTGCTGATTAATCGCCTGCTCAGCATCAGTTTCCTCCAAAGCTGTGATTCAAACTTTGACATGTCTCCTTCCAAAGCTGAAGAAACTGTGTTCGCTGACTCGGTTCCGATCCAATACCCAGCGTACAAACGAACGTTGAAGCTGGCAGACCCATTAGTCACCTCTGAAACCAAATCCTGTGCTTCATTGAACTGCACGCTATCTGCGCTTAATTTCACTTCCACAGGATTCCAGATATCTCCACCACCGGTTGGAACCGACGAGACGCTGTTAGTTGCCAAAGGTTGTTGCTTGTATGAAATTTCCACGCCCATATCTTTCACGCCAGGGTTGTGGACCGATAAGTTGATGTCAAACCGAGCTGATAGTTGAGAACTAGAAAGATCTATTATCTGAAAGTTGGCCGACTCGACTCGGGAACTGTGGTGGGTGTTTTCATCAGAACTGGAGAAAACTGTGAATTTAAGGGCAAGAGCAGAGATTGTCGCAATGACAACGAAGCTTATCACTGCACCGAAGATCACTTCTGTCTTTTTGGGGGGACTTTGCAGACTTAGAACTAGACAGAGGAGCTTCAGGGTCCATTTCTGGGATCAAAAGATAATGTGATGAAAACAAAAGTTATCTAATCATCACTGATGAGCTTGAAGAAAACATAAGAGGAAAGCTATAGATATGGAGGATTGGAGAAATGAGTCGGTGTTTTTCTCGTATAAATATATATTTATTAGGATTTTGTTTAAATTTGTAGTGCAGGAGTGTTAAACATCAATTTTGGCAATTCGTTGTCATGTTTGTTTGTTGGGCAGAGGAGGGGATCGGAGCATCCTACAAAGTTGATTCATTATTTAATGATAAATACGATGATGTCTTAAGTTAGGAGGGAGCCAAAATAAAAAGACAAAGGAAGAAAGAGATCAGGTATTACAAGTGTAGTGTAGTTTGAGGGGTGAAGTTGATGACAATAAGGGATGTGACGGCGACTCTGTCATCTCCAAGACAAGGTGAAAAGGCTAAACAAAATTGAATAAAAGGCCAAATAAAAAATTTCCGTTGCCGGGAATCGAACCCGGGTCTCCTGGGTGAAAGCCAGATATCCTAACCGCTGGACGACAACGGATGTATATGTACGCAGCATCAATTTATAAATAAAGTTTTAATCACTGAATCTACAAACGAATTCACAAACAACTACAAAATAGAGAAAAACGAAATAAAGAATTCTCTCAACGTACACTAAAGCAGCAAATAAAGCCAAAAACAAAACTTTCCTGCACCCATGAGCTTCACTGTCCCTTTGGTGGATAGAAATCCAACAAATTCATGCAAGCCCTGCTTCCTTGTACACCCTGAGTTTCAGGGGACAGAGTCGTATCCCAACTCAACTTTCTCACGCAAGCTTCTGATAGCTCCAAGCACTTATCATTCACTTTGTTTCCATAAAGCTTTAGCATGCACTGAATACTCAAGATATGAAATATCGTCATTACTAGGTACTACTCATTCTGCTTGACTTATCCTGCGCTGATAATTATCATAGATCCATCATCCAACAAAAGCCGCAACAGAATAGAAATATCGTAGCTTCATGAACTTATATTTCCAATTCATACACTTGGCTAGGAGAACAAATTGGATAATTTGTATTGCATCACTCTGTACAACAGCAAACGTTTTGAAAAGAATTACAATATGAAATGAAAATGGCAAAGTTTGCTTGTTATTTTGAAAATTTAACAGACTTGAGAGAGCAGAAATATGAGGGGGGGAAAAAACTAAATTGCTAGATAAATACATGTAGAACTTTATTACAGTTACCAATATCATGATTCATGAACCCTTCCATTGTCCTCAATGATCATCCCTTTTAAACTCCTTGCCAACCATATAGCTGTCTCCCTTGGGGAAACCTTATCTTTTCCAAAAGGTTTCAGAACAAACGAAAGTTCTTCTAATCTATTCTGTTGCAGCAAGTCAGCAGACAATTCCAGAAGTCCTTCAAGTGCGTCAGCCCTCTGCCTGAAAGATTTAACATCCAAAGTTTCTTTTGCCTGAGGTTCATCTTCTCTGACTGGGGAGTTGGCTTTTGTTGGCTCTGAAGTATCAGAATTAAGAAAGGGAGGAATTACATTACTTGTATCCATCTCAGAATGATCTGAGACATTCGATTTCAAACTCACAGCTTCTGAACAGTTTGATAATAAAGTCAGCGGTGGAGCCTTGTTAATTGCCTCCATGTCATCTCTGACCACATTAAAAAGCTTGTTAACATCCATATTCTGAACTCCCATCTCCACAGTTTCCAGTATTGGGTGCTCACTCCCAACACGAAAACTACTATGCCGAATAACATGTATGACATCACCAAATGCGGGGGGAAGGTGAGAAGCAGGGAGCATTTCAGTTGTATTTTTTGTTGTTGATACCTTCTCCAACTCCGGATCCTTTTGGCTTGTAGACGTGCAGGCAGGGGAGGGAATACCTTTTGGAACAGATCTTAGGTGTTCTCTTACAGTGAACTTGTCATTACCACAGGATGCAGACAAGGGATTCATTTGGCATACTAACTCACGGCAACCACCAGGATCGCTGACAGGGGTATCATCTTTATCAATAATTAATTCTCCCGAGCTTGGAGCAGTTACAGTCACAGCTGCAGTTGGACTCACTTCAAAATCATCAGTAGGAGTACTCTTTTGACTATCAATGGTTATCCTGGAGGCTTCATCTGAGCAGAGGTCAGATTTTTTATTTAGCCCAAATTTTTCCACACACAAGTTTTTAGATGCCTCAGGATTCAAATAGGGTGGTGAGCCGCTGGGTGGATGAGATTCCAACCTTTCAGTGCATGAGATTATCTCACAATTTGAGAGTGCCTGTTCTCTCATGTCAAGAACCGGATTTGTTACATCATCAGAAAGCTCAAATGCTTGAACTGACACTGAAGACGAGACAGAGTTGCTGCTCTCTGATGGCAATCTTTTTAAAGTTCCCGCAGGGGACTTTTTAGACTCTGCAACTTCCTTAGGGCAATGCATAACACGAACATGAGGTACTTGATAATGGGGTTTTTTAGGCTCCTCAGTTGTCTCAATCTGACTAAACTTCATGATGTTGGCAGCATCATTTGGAACCTCAGTGCCAACTTGCCTTGAACGTACAGGAAATGAAGGGCGCCTGATTGGATTTGGAGGAGTTCTTTGTCTTGATTTCACATGAACACTATCATCATTTTTGATCAGGCCAGATGGTGGCAGGGTATCATGTCTCGGCTTAGTCTTTGGTGAGGATTCAATTACAGGTAACTGTGATCAAATTTTGCAATACAGGTCACTGACTTTTATTACAGAAAACAGACAAATAGTAATTATAGCTTTTATTATACCTGGTGCTTTAATCCCTGCATCCCTTTCACAGAATCAAATGCTAACTTTGCTGGTGAGATGGATCGTGCATCCAAATTGGATTTTGGTCCAGGTATAAGGGTAGAGGATTTTATAATCTTTGGAGATGCGTCTACCCTTTGAGTTGATACACCTCCAACCTTGGCCCGGTTGCCTCTCATTGGAGAGCCATTTTCTCTAGATTTGCCTTGTTTTAAGGCCATCATAATACTTTTAATGGTTTTGGGCTGCTTTGACTCAACATGCACACCAGGTTCCTCATAAAATGTTTTCTCAATTCTCTGTTCATCCATTTTAACTGTGCAAATTTTCTCAATGCTTTCCTCTTCACTTGGTATGGGATGTTCAGTACCATCTTCATCATCGATTGAAACTAAATCTGTGTCAGTTGCTTTATTTTCACAATCTGGAATTATTGGTGGAAGGATCCTTTCACTTGAATGAAAACTATCTCTATCACTACTTGAGCTATTACTGTTCTGGCTTTCAGCCATATTTCTTCTAGATTCGCGACCAGTAGAAATAGGCTTCTCAGGAGAAGTGGTGGGAGCACTGAAGGCTGGACGATACTGATCAACATAAGGCTGCAAGTAAGGGTGCTTCAAAATCTCTGATGCCTGCACAAAGTATGTTACAATTGTTATATGCAAGTTAGAATACTAATTCTTTTCACCAATTATCTAAAAATAGAAATAATACTTACACTTGGCCGATTTTCAGGGTTCTTTCTCAGCATGCTCTTAATAAGAGTTTTCCTGTGAGAAGAGACATTATTTAGCAATGCATGCAGTGAGTCAACTACTGATGGAACCCATCAACATTTGAATCTCAGCTTGAGTAGTTCATGATACACATAAGACATTTGACATTTCAATCTCAGCTGAGTAGGTCATGATATGCAGATCCAGTCCAAATGTCTTTGAAATTCATCTCAATTACAAGACTTATTATTTGTCTATGGAGAAGCTGTGAGTTGATAAACATGCAACAATTACTAGCTTAAAGGCCATATATGAAGACTTACAAAAATGGAGAATAGCAGGAAGGTAAAGGGCCAATAGAAGAACGATTTATCTTGCTTATCAACCCTGCCATATCCTGTAAATACAGAAACATTATAAGATTATTATGATTTACATAGCTAGAGCTATCGGATGCCAAAATGACGATTTTAGAAGGACTCATATTGAATCCAACATCATCACTCACTAGCCAAGAAGTAATTATAAATTCTGGGTTATAGTTTTAAGGGAAAAGAAGCTAATATGCAGTAACTACACAAGTTATCTTTATTAGCTATACAAGTGTCAGCCAATTTCAGAAACTATTGCACTATACTGAAGGCACAAATAAAAGGAAGGACGTAGAAATGTCTAGGTCATCCTGCCAATGCTACACCTGAAACAAATTGCATTTTAGAGAAAAGGTGAGGGAAGTGAGAGAGAGAGAGAGAGTTGCGATATCATACAAAAGCTTTGAATGCAGGACGATGAGCAGCCATCTCATATATGCAGCAACCTAGTCATCAGGGAAACACCTAAGACAAATAAAAACAAAGATATTCACCAACCAGTATTTAGCTCTACGTACCCAAGGACCAAATATCTGATTTAAAACCATATGGAATATCTGCAAGTAGCTCAGGACACATGTAGTTAGGAGTTCCAACCACCTGCACATAAGAGCAATAGCAACTATTAATTTCATGATCAAATACAACCTGCTGCAAAAGTAACAAAATATTTTACCAAGTGTTTTACATTGACATCCTGGCAGCAATTTACAGAACTAACCTATGAAAATGCAGTAATTTGTGACCACAAATAGCAAATAACCCGTTCAGTAATAGCATCTCTTCTCCAATGACCCAGATTTTAATAAACATTTATTGAGCCTTTAATGAGAGTATGTTCTGGTTAAAATAGCATTTTGAGTAACTACATTTACCACATTAATTCACAATCAGGGACCACAACTCACTCAACCCAAAGATCATGTTGAGCTAGCACAGGAAAATTATTACCATACAACACACCAATTCATAAATTACCAGAACAAGTACTCATTTAAATTGTATTAGCTTTAAGTTTTCATCCTTATGCTATGGGTCTCATATGCCAAAAGAGATAGATTCAGCTTCCTGGGCTCCACAGTAATATTTATAATCAAACAAAGAAGAAGAGATAATGAAAGATAAAAAGGACGTAGCCCATACTTTTTGTTCATTCGACAACATGTTATTACAACAAAAGCAACATGAGAGAGAAACACAAGGGAAGAGGAAGGAATACCGAGGATGCCAAGTCCTCTGCTTTTAAAGTCTTAGCCAGTCCAAAATCCCCTAACACAACAAAGAATAAATATAGTAGTTATAAAAATAAGATCCAATCATCACTATAAATGTTGAAAAACACCAACTTACCGAGTCGAACATCCTGATCTTTGGTAAGAAAGATGTTTGAACACTGCAGAAAGAATGTTTAGTGAGGTCAGCTCATTAATTTTACACGATTGAAGAACGATAAGATCCAATGAACCATCTAAATACTCATTTCCGTACCTTTAAATCACGGTGTAGAACAAAATTAGAATGCAGATATTCAACAGCCAATAGTAGTTGCACAAACCATTTGCAGAGTTTCTGCACAAGATTCAGAGCAACATTAGGTAGTCCAATTCAAAGCCTAAAAACAACCTCCAAATGAAAATCACAAACAACAGATATTACCGCTTCCGGGAAACAGACACCATTGGATTTTTTCATCAATTCAGCCCTGCCAATAGAAGGTGAAACAAAAATATGAGCACAATTTCATGAACTAATGCAACAATAAAAGTAAAAATTATGGCATTTGTGAGGAAACTCACATATCTCCACCTTCACAGTACCCAGTGACAATGCATACATAGCAACCCTAAAAAGAAAACAAAAGATAAATTGTATTAGGAAGAAAAAAGCTCACTTTTAATAAAAACATAATGTAGTTGTACACAGGTGTAACTGATTAAAGCAAGTTCTAAAAGGGAATTTGGCACAGTGTCGAAATAAAGAAGGGAAAGTTGCTTACTTTCTCAACCCAAGCTTCTTTAAATTCAACAATGTAAGGGTGTTGAATTCGCGCAATTAGAGCCATCTACATTACATAAATTCCCAGACATTTAACAAACTAGTTGAAAAAGACCTACTCAAGAGACAAAGGAAATGTGAGGCGTACTTCTTGATGAGCAGATCTCCGGCAACGTTCCGTTTGCCGAGCAAGTCGGATCTTCTTTAACACGAACCTAATCAGAACCAACATGTTTCCGGATTAAGCGCACCAAGAATTCGAATACAAAATATAAGAAAAATAACAAGTAGGGACATACTTCTTCTTCTCAGCTTTGTGGTGGACAAGAATCGCGGCACCAAAAGCCCCTCGGCCGATCTGCTCCATGAGCTCATACTGATCCATTCGAGACTCCATTTCACTCTCCCAACTTCACTACCAAACAGAAACAGAAAAATGTCCTACAACTGACACGAAGATCCCAATCCCAGCTCCAATCACAAATCCAAGAAGAAGAAAAAAATCAGATCACTTTTCTCCTTCGACTCCTCATAGATCCAAACTATCCCAAATCACTCAAAAATTTAAATGCCTCACTTGGCTCTTGAACTCGATCATTTCCATAAATGAAATTTTCCTCTAGAGTCCATTTCACTCGATCTTCTCCCTCACTCTCTCTCCTCCTTTGACTATTTCTGTGTCCTATTACTATCCGTGTGATACAGAGGAGAGCAAGTACTAGAAACTGTAATATATAACGAGTATGATTGGATTCGTACTAAAAACCAAAAGCCTTGTTTTCTTTTTTATTTTCCCTCTTAATTAACGAACTAACTAGGGATTATGGTTATTAGTTAACCATAGTGTAAAAAAAAAAATGCTAGCGAAACTCCATAGCACGAGTGAGTTGGTAAGGAACTCTTTTAGTTTAAGTCAGGTCATAGGTTCAAATTCTCCTTATATATACAGCTGTTTAAAATTTTGGATTAAAGTTTTACCTTTCGCAAGGAACCTACTCGACTCAAGTGAGAATTAGTTTAAGTATGAATGGATTAAAGATGCCTTCTAAGAGACCTTTTTAGGACGCCTTGTCAGCAAAAAAAAAAAAGCTAGCGACCAACTTATACCTGACTGGACCAAGTGCTCTTTTTTTTTCTAGGGATGAGATTCTCGGCTATATTATTTTCTCTGTTTGTATTTTATCTTTTTTAAGGATTTAAATCTTCTATTTTTATTATGGACAGGACCATTCTTAATATTTGCTAGGCCTTGGATAAGAATAAAGTAAAAAAATTCTAATTTTTACTATTTTAAGGCTTTCATATAAAAAAATAAACAAAATATAGATATTTTTATTATTTTTTATAAGGTCAAAAGTAAAGTTTTTTTCTATTTTATCATTTATAAGATAACTAATGGAAATGCCCACCCTACCTTTAACCTGGGCTGGTCTGGTTACGGATGATTCCTTCTCTGCCGACACCAACACTTTTATTTCTGTTCTTCACACGCACAAGTTGTTCGGCTGTCTCCCAAGAGTTATAACTAATACAGATTTACTTTCTACTTCTTTTACGTCGATCTAATTCTAATTTTGATTATACTTTTTAAATTTTAAATCTTTTATTTTATTAATTTAACTTTTGTTCCATTTTTAAAACGTTCTTCTTGACGATGTACATGTCTATTTATGAGTGGGGACTGGGGACTATCCTATAGTAGGAAAAAAAGTGCTTCACTTCTAAATGAGTCAATTTCCAGCTTACTAGGAGCCAAACGTACAAAACAGTAAACGGTAGTTAGCTGTCTGTATGATGGCGTCTAGAGTGTTTTAGCTAATACTAAAAAAGTACCGTTTGATAAGTTAGACTCGTGACAAGTGGTCCTACTTAATACATGCTTGCCTTACGTTTATGTGGAATCATAAATGGTATTGGAAATTAAAAAAAATAAATCGATTAATTTTTATTTATAAATATCGTTTTCTAATTAAACTTTAAAATTTTTAATGAGTAAAGATAATCTTTTTTATTATTTTTCAAATTTTTTAATTTTATTTAATATTTATTTGATTTTATGACAATCAAATATTAGTGAAATCTTTTAAACCTTAATAAATCTCTTGTGTTATTGGATTAACTTATGGTCCAATTTTTAAAATATTAGTCATTTATTTGATTAGCACCGAATAAAATGGGAATAGGAAGAATTTTTTATTTGTTCATCAAATTAATTATATGTAAAAGGTCATTTTATCCTCAATTTTTGTTAAGAAATAAAATAAACAATAAGATGAAATTGGCTTCCAAAACAATTGGAATCAAGAACAGGAGAGCGCGATCTCCACTTAAATTTACGAGTTTGACATTTTTATTGGATAATGAATGTATAATTGAGTCCGAGAGATGAGGGTTGGCTTTCACTTCAAACAAAATAACACCAACACCAACTCTATTATTATCACACCATGTGCCTCTTGCCGCGAGGCTATCATACCTTGACATGGTATCAATTTTTTGTGAATTTTTCATTTTATAAACTCTTTTTATGAATAATGCATATTTATGTTAAGCTTCAAAATATAAACTTTAAAAATGAGTTTGACTTAAACTTTTGCTCATTTTTTAATTTTACATGTGTTTATAAAACTATTACATAATCTCACATTTGATCAAATTATGACAAATCTTCTTTTTATTAATCATTTTCTTCCTATAAAATGATTCTGTTTCAATATTAAATATCATGTCATAATTTAGAGAACCAATAGCACGTGAATCACCCAACTTTGTTCTCTGACCGATAATAAATACTCGTACAGAAGTTAGGTCAAAGAAACAATACCAAAGTCACGTAATAATGTGACTTGTAAAAACTATCATGTGTTTTCTAACATTGAAACCGTATCTTTTGTGAAGTCAATTAGATGATAAAGATTACTGATGAAAAAGGAGTTTGTGGTATTTTGAGTTATAAGGTGGTTTTAAAAATATAAGGGATAAATCTTAAAAAATAGAAAGCCACATTAATGTCGCATTATTGACCCATTATATAAATACACCCACCCTTAGAAATGGTCAAGTTAGTGGAGTGACAGGCATGAGATCAAAAAGTTTTGTCTTCGAATCTTTTTACCTATGTTCTCTCGATTGAGCCTGTCGTACATGACTTGCCTAATAAGAAGTACTCAATTGACATGATTTATAAGCTATTGCATCAATCCAGATGTTTATTCGGTGTGTATCCAAAGGATTGCAATTACGGATTATTTTGTTTAAAAAAAATGTTTGTTTTATTTGAATAGCCTTACCAAATTTATCTATAGGTTATTTTTATAATTAGTAGATGTTTGATTATTTGGCTGACTCTCACCTAGTATTTGGTATGATCAATAATAAAAAAATTCAAATTGGTTAATTGGTTTAATTATAAAAATTTTGAATAGATTAATTTTTTATTTCGGTTTATTTTGATAATATTTATTATTAAAAATTGGCATGTTTATTAATTAAGTAGCTGATATTTATAAATCAAAATACATAAATTAAAATTTTTAATTAAACTTTAACTTCTTAATGATCACAATTGTTCTTTTTTAATTAAATTTTAAGTTTTTATATTTTAATTTTATTTACATAATTATAATCTTAAAATAATATTTCATTCAGTTTTTTAAAATATTGGATATTTTATTTATAATAAGTAATTTGTTGACTAAGTTGCCAGCTGGCACACTCTAAGAAGCGCACAGCCCCACCTCTCCCACGCCGCTTCTGGATTATTCTCCGGATTTTGCTAACATACGCACATGCGGTTCATAGGAAAAAACGACTGGCGTATACGGGGAAGGAAAAGTGGACCCACCACCATTTACTCAGTCATGTGTTCAGTTACTCTACCATTCATCATGCTGTCTCATAATTAATGATTTTGATGTCAAAAAAAATAAAAAGTAATAACAGCAACAATTTGGATGTCATATGTACTGTGTACTTGGCCGGTTTACAAAAGTCGTGGAATTTTAATAAGAATTTAATAGCTTTCATTGAAATCATAAGTAAACAAATTTAACATCTAATATTTAGATATTGTTGTTTAAATATCCATGATATTTATAATTAATTCATTAAAGATATACAATAATAACGACAACAATAACACTCAATAAAAATTTCGATGATACGTAAAATTTAGAAAAGTTCAGTTATATAAAGTTTTATTATTAATTTATAAAGAAATTATTTCCAAATAATTCATATGAATAAAACATTTCTTTTATTCGAGGAAACCCTCTAAGTGAACCCCGCTGGCACATCTTTCCGAAGGTTCAATTGGCGTACCACCTCACAAGTGGACCAAGCGAGCACACTTCATTATCAAGGGCCCAATTGACACTTCATCTACAGTGAAAACTCCGGCTATCCAAAGCTCTTACAAGAGCATTAAAGGCATAGGATGAATTCTTAATTATACTTAAATATATTATTTTATAATTATATTCTTATTTTCATAAATGAGATTAAAAAGGTTTAAACCTTTAAAAATCATAAAGACAACCACCTTAGTTAAGATGGCAAGTCAGAGATTTGGAAAGATGGTTTGTATTAAGATAATTTAAACCAATGTTTAAGTGAAAGGAAGTTGATTTAGTAGGTTGAAATTAGTTGAAGGAAGAGGAGACGTGCAATCTCGATTCATATAGTTTATTTTCTAGAGTTATCATTTTGGTGCTTTGTTTAGGTTGTACGTATCAATTTAGTGGTCAAACATCTTATTAACAACGTAGATTGTGTAATCCGTCCTCGACTTGATGCATCCAGCCTATTCTTTAGTTGTCACCAGTGATGAATTTAAAAAAATCCCAATTTAATTATCATTGAATAATCCGTCGTTTTCTAGATGGATCCCAATTTAATTATCATTGAATAATCCTCCGATTTCTTGATGGTATGACAATGTTTTAAAAACTAGATGAAAAGTTAAATTGGTAATATAAAATGTTTAAGGTTTAAAAGATTCGATCGTTATTAGGTCGTTATAAAATTAGTTAAAGATTAAATAAAATTAAAATTTTTTAAAAATAATTAAGGAAGATTATCCTTATCTATTGAATAATGTAAAGTTTTATTAAAAAATAAGGCTATTAAATAAAAATTAATCAGTTTATTTTGATTTACAAAAACAATTGGTTTATAAAAACTAACTAAATAATTAATAAATTGATTTGTTTTTTAATTATTACATTAAATCAAAAAAGTTAAAAATGAAAAAAAAATTGACCAGTCTAAAATTTTTACAATAAATAAAAGTGATTGAACTAATTCGACTTTTAAAAACATTGTTTATAAGTTATAATTGTTTATTAGTTATATAATCATCTTTTCAACTATATATTAAACTACAAATTGTTTTATGTGTTTTCATTCTCTCATTTCCTTCTCTGGAGAGGTTGTATCTTAAGAAGTAAGTACAATGATTGTGCCAATAGACACATTCTTAATTAGTTAAAATTCTTCAATTTAGAGAAAATAATTTTGAGCTAAAAATAAAATCATGATACTATCCCCAATTTGAAAGCTTTGTCTCATCTCATTTTCAAGTTCCTAATCATATCAATTCATAATGGTTTATCCACTATCTTAACATTATAAAACAATAATTAGCTTGTAAACTATGTTTAATAGAGTTTGCTTAGCCATTTGGATCACCGTTTTGCAAGCCACCTATTAATTACTATACTAGGAAGCTGAAATCAACAAGAAATGGACTTAGGTTTAAAATTGCATAGGGTGGTTGAGATAATTTGGTGTAAACCCATCTTTATGGGTCTTTGATTAGATCCCTAATCATAGAAGGCACAGGGCAATTGTTCTATGCCTCGTTATGCTCTTCTTTGCCTATTTTGAAATTGGTCATATCATTTCGGGTAAAGCAGATCTCCAGACCAAAACAAGTGGATCTCTTTAGGTTCATTACTAGAGGGAGGGAGGTAGGTAGGTGGGTGGTAGATATCAGTTTGGCATCCAACTCGGAATAACCTAAATGCTTATGAAAATAGTGTAAAGAGGAGAGAAAAGTAACGAAAGAATCTTTGTTGGGATAGCCTGTGTGGGGATAAAGTTGGGGGGTGAAAACACAGTATTCAGTTCACTAATCACTATCGGTGAACATGGTGATTTGTCTGTAGCGGTTTCGTCGGAATGGATTCACTAACAATGGATAAATCATAACGTCAAAACACATGTTGTCCAGAGAGGAGCTAATGCAATAATTGAAGAACATGTTGGGATTTGGACTCCAAATGATTGTATATTTTCCATTTGGGAGGACCCTTTCCAAAAAAGAAGAACAGT
>JANIJH010000224.1:6975878-6990976 GCA_024520975.1 Erythroxylum areolatum | reverse complement strand
TTGGAGTCTTGCTTCTCATGATATTATAGGTGGTTTAAGATATTATGTGCTCTTTGTTGATGATTTTTCTCATTATACATAGATTTATCTCATACGTCATAAATTTGATTTATTTTCTATTTTCTATTATTTTCTAATATCATGATTTAGACTCAGCTTTTTTGTAAGATTAAAATGCTTTGCACTGATAATGCCATATAATATAAAGATATAAATTTCACCCAATTTCTTGTTCAAGAAGGTACTATTCTCCAAAGATCATGTTTAGGTGCCTCTCGACAAAATGGTTGAGTAGAATGAAAGCATGTACATCATATATCTTCTTGTCCAAAAATCTTTTAGGGATAAGTAACTCTTATTATTGTATACATTGTAAATCATATCCCTTGCCTTATCATAAATAACATCTCTCCAATGGAACGCTTATTTAATTGTACTCTTGATTATCAAACTCTCAAATTTTTTGATTGTGCTTGTTTTGTTCTCTCATAACCTCACAATTACACCAAACTAAAACTAGTAGCATGGCTATTTGCTTCTTAGGATGTAGTATAGAACACAAATGGTACATATGTTAGATATTTTGTCACAAAGGCTTTGTATCTCTCATCATGTAACTTTTTGGGAATATAAGATGTTTTCCACTTTTTTAAAGTTTTGAGTCAGCGAATCCATACATCAATTCTTCTTTAATCTTGTTGTGCCTCTTTTTTTTTTTTACATTTCTCCTACATGTTCTTTTAGTAGCCTATGCAGTTTAATTCCACCTACACTTGATCCTACTGCATCTTCTCCAATTATAGATCTACCGAATCCTCAAAGTGACTATCCTTTATTAGAACCTCTCCCTCCATTGCCAATGCTTCGTTGTACTGACCGTGTAAATAAACCTTCTATCCGTCTTTATAATTTCTATGTTTATTTCTCTATTGTCTCTCTATATCAGGCTCACACTTATCGCTAGGCCAGTTCTGACCCTTTATTGCAACAAGCAATGGAAGAAGAACCATATGCACTTACTCACATAAATACTTTTGATTTTGTTAACTTACCTTCAGATAAGTCAGTTGTTGGTTGCAAATGGGTCTATGAAATTAAGAATCAAGCAGATGGGTTAGTAGACAGATACAAAGCCTACTTTAGATTCACTCAGGAATATAACATTGATTATGTGGAGACCTTTATTCTGATAGCCTGATTGACCTCAACTCGCAATCTCATTGTTGCTGCTAGCAAAAGATGACAGTTGTTCCAAATAGATGTCAAGGTATTTTTTTCAATAGAGATCTCATAGAAAAAGTATACATGCAATCTCCTTTGGGATATAATCATCCTCCCAATAAGGTTTGTCGTCTCCGTAAAGTCTTGTATAGAATAAAACAAGTTCCTCAAGCTTGGTTTACAAAATCTAGTTTCACCATTAGACATCTTGGTTTCTAGTCCAGCTTTTTATGATCATACCCTTTTCTTTGCAAAATAGATGAAGGATGCACTCTTCTTCTTTAATATATGGATGATATGGTAATAACTAGTGATGACACATAGGGTATCTCTACTATTAAGTCCTTTCTCCTTCAGTAGTTTGAGATGAAAAACTTAAATATCCTAAGATATTTTTTGGGTCTTGAGACATCCTCTGATAAATTTGGATACTATTTGTTACAAGCAAAGTATGATATTGACCTCATCTCTCGAGCTATCATCACTGATACTAAGACAGGTAGCACTCCATTTGACTCCGGTGATCACCTTTTTGCGACTTATGGGAATCTACTTAATAATAGTTCACTTTATCGCTAATTAGTCAGTAGTATTTGAGAGTCAATACATGTTCAAACCTTGTACCACTCACTTCTCTGTTGGTCTTTGTATCTTGAGTTACGACAAAGGTACTTTGTTTCATGACTTTCATTTTTGCGACTCCTCCCTATTATAGTTAGCAACCTATTCTGATACTGATTGGACTAGAGACCCTATGAACAGTTGATCCACTACTGGTTACTATTTCTTTTTAGGGAGATATCTTATTTTATGGGGTAGCATCCCCTCCCCATAGAGCTCTTATCAATACTACCTTTGGACTCCTCTGCTTACGATGACTGCTTCAAGATATGGGTGTAGCTTTCTTGTTTGTAGTTCACTCTATTGCAATAATCATAGTGCCATGTAAATTACTCATAACGATGTTCTTCATGTACAGACTAAACACATCAAGATAGATTGTCACCTTATTCGATATCATGTTTTCTAAGTCACCATACAACTTGTTGATATCTCATCATAGTTTTAGATTGCAAACATCTTTACAAAGTCACATCCACCTTAGCATTTTGTAGATCTCGTTTCTAAACTCAAGTTTTCATCTCGATCTTTTCCTTGATTTTAGCATTTAATAGTAAACTAATTACTATGATTGTGTAAATAGATTACATAAAATTAAGGATCTCTTCCTTTTTTAGTTTGGCTCATTGTATCTAAATACCTTATTGTACATTTGATGATACACACCGATTAGCTTTCGTCTCTCTGTTCCTCTCTATCTTTAGTTTCTTCCTCTCTATATTTCTCTCTACCTCTAATTTCTTCACTGTAACTTCAATGATTTCTTCACTAGACAAAGGTTGAATGACAGATAAGAAAGATCAAAGTTTGCAAGAATCATCCCACCTTTGTTTTGGCCCATTCTTTACAATATTAGTCACAAGAAACAGAGGGTTGCGGTTGAAAAACTGTAAATATGAATATGTGATAATAACGATACCGTTTATAAGGTTTTAGCAAAAGGCATTATTTAGTATGGTAGACCTAAGTTCAATTTCTTGAGAATAAGTTAGTTTGTTCAAGATTAGGATCTTCAATTCTCGAAGAGTCTTTAAAAAGTTGTCTTATTAATCCAAATAAACTTGGTTATAAATCTAAATCAGAACTCAATCAATCAAACATAAATTCCAGAGTTAAAACGTAAACAAATCAAATTTATTTTATTAATATTGAACTTGCTAAAGGAAACCATTAAATCTCCAAGCCCATATGCACAGTTGGAGTAACCAAGAGGTCTATTTGAATCTCTCACAGGAATCTTGCTCAGTCTCCAGCCCAAGGAAACCGAAACATTGTAAACTAGTACTTGCCCCAGTACTGCAAGACATTAATTAAGTTCCTAATGTTTTAAACGTTGAAGTTAATTTTCAATATTAATATTGATTTATTAAATAGTTTAGATTAAAATAATAATAATAACAATAATAATATTTTAATTAATTAAAATTTATATTATATAAAAATAAATTTATTAGCACATTACTTAAAGGATATAATTGAAATTTGATATATTACTGCTTAATTTATAAATATAATAACACAAAATTTTAATATATTAATGTCAAAATATTAAAGACTTAACCCATTCTCCTGGCGTATCATACATTACTTTTTTTAAAGGGAGTATCCTCAATGTGTTCTTTTTTAATGGCCCATTATCTGAGAATACATTATAGTATCTTCGGATTCTCTCTACTCTTCACTTTTGTGCTATCACCATACTTCCTCAACAGGTCTGCCAATGCACTTGTGACAAAAGACAATAAAAGTTTTCTGTTATGGAATTTCCTTAAATTGTATCAATTAAAGTGGGAGTAAAATAATAATAATTTTTTATAAGATTAAAATTTAAAATAATAATATTTTTATATAAATTTTTTTCAAAATAATAAAAGCAAATGCCCTCACTTGTCTCCGATGCGCATCCGACCCTTATTGGAATAACGGAAAAAGCAACTTTCTCTAATCGTTGAACAACCAATTGTAGAAAACCCTTTAAAAAAAATAATTTCCACAATGTTTCTTTATTCTCTATCGTTCATATCTCACAAACAATCTATTATGATAATGGAGTCTTTTTTCATCACATTTCACTCTATTGGATAAAGTATAAGGAAAATATCCTAAAGAAAAAAAGGATTTACTATTTAGGTGAATGAACTTTGGAACAGGACAATTGATTCTTTGTGTAAGCAGACTTCACGGTTTTTGTTTTTTCTCCCTTTCTGCCTATTTTCTATCTTTTTCAACAGGCCGGGGGATGTTAGCGGACATAGACCTAATTTCAACTTTTGTGCTTTTTTTCAAGTAAGGTGGTGAAACAAAAGTCAAATGTTATTTTTGTTAGAATATCACTTTAGGGAAGTGGATTAATTAGATAGTGCTTACATAGTCACAGTCAAATAGACATATAATGTGATGTGATAAAGATAGATGGAGAACAACATGTAAGTAGTTAAAATAGGCAGCAATGGTACTCAAATTGGATTTGGCTTCTGGTTGAAGAAATGATCTTTTAGGGTTAAATAAAATATTGTGAAAGTTATTTCTATGTTTTATTTAAAATTATTTTTGTATTAAATCTCTTAAATTTAATTTAACGTGAATTTGAAGTTAAAAATAGAATAAAAATTAAGTAAATATGATATAAGATATTTTGTATTGGCTAAACAATAATATATAAAAATAAGGTATAATTTTCAGAATATAATAATTAAAAATCAAATTATAAAAGTTTAATATAATTAATCTTATTTTTCCAATAGTAACACAATATTCAAGTCATTAAACACATATTATTCCAAGCTTGGAATACGTCTTTGATAAAATATAAATATTATAAAAACTAAATTCAGAAGTAAATGATTAAATCAGAGTCCTTCAATTTAACGCATCCCGAATATATGTGTTGAAATATAAAGTGGGAGTTTGTCCCATATTAGAGAAAGAGAGGAAAGAAGACTAGTATATAAGTCTAGTGAGCTACTCCACTTATCACCAATTGATTTTAGGATGAAACCTCATTTAGACTTGTATGTGATCTAACTTTCCTCTCGTATGGACCCATAGGTAATTCTAAGACTATGTTCCTAACTAAATCAAGGGCAATACAAGTTATGATGATTATGATAATGGAGTTCCTAAAACTATTCGCACTAACTTGGAAGTGTGTTTCCATTAATGATGGTTTGCTTTCGAAAGCAGCCAACAAGTGCGTCATGAAGTGACCTAGTTCGTTCATTCAAAAGGAAAATTTCTTGATAAGCACACCGATTCAAAAGGCTACCAAAGTTGGACATGCAGGCGAAACTACTGTGATAAGTGCGTTAGTGTATTCAAATGTCGACTTATATAAAAGGGTCTTATAAAAGAGGCTCCAAATTTCCCAGTCCCTACAATATGAAAGGAGGTAGGAATTTTTATGCTTAGGAGATCTGGCATTAGTGGGAAACACCTCAAATTTCCACATAACTTTGCCTTTTACTTTCCCTGTTCATCACCACTTTGTGTTCCTCAGACTCAGTTTGTGTGGTCAGTGTGGAATTTCAAGAAAACCTTTTTTTTATGAGAAAAGAAGTTGAAGAGAACTTTTGGCCTAAAGAAACCTATGCATTTTTGGGCAATAAGACACAGGTATTAGCTTCCTTCCTAAGTTAATTTCTATTTTCATATTATTTCTTATTTTTAATAATGAAAAATTTATAGTCATTATTCTTTAAAATATGTATTAGACAATTTTAAAACGTATTTAATAATGCATAAATCGTATATTCTTAATAAATCACTTAAATTGAAAGACAAGTAATAGATTTGGTTTAAATTAAGAAATTCAATTAATTGGTCGATAAAAAATTTCTATAATTATATACAATAAATTAATTCATTTGAAGTGACTTAAAATATTAAAGAGCCAGTAAAAAAATTAAATGTTATTAGTTATGAAATTTTTGAATAAATAAGGTAAAAAAATAATAAACTACATTATATCTAATGAAAATTGAGTATATGTATTGAATTGTAAAATTGTTCCGAGTGAAATTTCACATAAATATTTTTAGCACTTTATGTAATTAATTACCATCTGATTATTTAAATTTTAATATTTTTATTTTCTTTTAAATCATTTATTATAAATTTTATGATTCGTATCGTATTAATTAATTTTTTCCTTTATTTTTAACTAATATTATAAATTTCTGCAGGGTAAAGCCCAAGTCTCCAGTCTCCACCATAATCCCTGTTGCAGATGTTCTGGCGTAAAATGGAAAGCAGGTATATTTTATCGCGAGGAAGTGGGAGACCAAAAGAATGAAATGGGAATATAACTCTGCATCGGTTGATAAAGAAATGATCATTAAGAAGCAAGAAAGAAAACATGCACTTAAGTTACAATTAGGACATCACATGGGTCAGCTGTTACTTCTGTTAGATTATAATTAACATCCAAAGTATATGATAATCATATTCATGCGATTTATTTGTTTGGCAATACATAATATTTACAATTTCACTAATTGCTTCCCTGAAAATTTCTCATTTCTCATTTCTCACGTACGCCAGTAAAACTTGTTTCTTTGACTTCAATAACAACATGGGGGCAATCGACGTCGGATTCTGATTTTAGAGGGTGTAGTTGCTTGGCTAATTTTTCAGGTGAAACCGTAGGACCTACTTTCTCAAAACCTGCCGCTGTAGCAAGTTCATGTATGGATTCAGCAATTATTTCAGTGCTAGTGACCACATCAAGAAGTAGGGAAGCTACTGTAATTGCTGGTATGACTTGTTGGAGTTCAACACCCACCCAATCGCCCGATCTGAGTAACGATTTCAGGTCCCTAGCAGCTGATTTGGCTTTCTGAATATGGGGATCAGCAGAATATGGTAGGACCATTGTGTTAACTGACAATGCCAGTTCCTTAAGTGCTTGGCCACTTTCAACGCTCACCTTTGTGCATGCCTCCTGAATTTTGCTTTTAACTTCTGGCGATACCTGCATGTACAACTCAATATATATAGGAAAAAGAGAGTATTACTACATAGCGATATTTGGATATAAAACCTGTTTATCAGCAAGTAGGCAGCCACTGAGTGCTTCAATTCTATAGGCGCATTGACGAACCAGAGTTCCAACTTTTAAGTATTGCTTCCATGGATGGCGAAATTGGAAGCGACCATGCCCTGGTTCCCATCTCGCAAAGTTAGCCTGAGAAATCCATGGAAGTGTTATGAGAAACTTTTCCACGTAAGGTTTAGAGAAAGATGGTAGATTTGGATAATTCCCACCAAGGATTCTTCAGTGCTTTTTGAATTGAGAACACTTCTATACCCATGCAAAAATGACTTGTCATCTTCAGATTTCCCATCCTCTTCGACCTTGAAGTACTCATCTCCAAACCCTGTAGACACGGTTAAAATTTTATTTTAAGTACATAATGATTAAAAAAGGAAAGAAAGGACCTAGTGAAAATGATTAGTTAGACTGAGAGAGAGATGTTACCTTCTAAAAATTTGCCCAACTTTTCTGTATTGAGAGCAATCAGATTATGAAGGTCTTCTCCAGCCCACACAGGAAAAACTACTATGGAAATCATCAAACAAGCAAAGCCACCTAAAATGATTGTTGACAGTCTCTTGTGTGCCATTTGTAATACTTCATCAACTCGCAAACCCGATACCGATATAAAAGAGAACGTCAATATGAATATGAGCAAACCATAGTCATATCTTGCTTTAATGTTGGGAAAGAAACGCATGAAGGTCGATATTGAAGCTGTAAACAAACAAATTAAGAAGTTTTTGTAAGAGAGAACAAATAGGACACTTGTACATATAATGGATACCAAAAATGAATGAAAAGAAGATCAAGAAAAAGAAATAGAAGACTACCTTGTAAGAAGACAAAGAATCCGATTAGTATGGGCTCGCCAATATGCCCAGAAGAGTTTGCGATGTAATGAGCTCCAATGCCAAGAGCACAAGCTAAAAATGTAGCCATTGCTCTATTCAAGCCTTTCCCGAGTGTAGCACCTATAAAATGCATATGGTATGTGTCATTAAACTAATATTTGCACATAGTTCCATGAAGAGTAATTGAGACATTGCTAATTCGTTATGATGAATATGTAAGAACTTACCTACAGAGAATTCAAAGACAACAACAACAGTCATTACAGCCCACAGTGCAGAGTCTCCAAAGTTCTTGTAGAGTGGTTGGTAGTAGTAGATAGTTGAGACCAACGTCACTGCAAATCCTACTTTTAGTGAATGGAGAATTCTTCTAGGGTCATCTCTCCCCACCTTCTTTGTTTTACTAACAATATCAATCACCTTAGCTTTCAAATTTTCAGGCAAGGACTTGAACCACGACCATCCACGAGCAAATAATGTCTCGCTCTCATTTCTTGAAGCTCCTAGCTTCATGGCTAGTGATTTAGGAAAAGGGAACTCCTAAGAGAGAAATTAATAAGAGCCACAGAGAGAAACAAGAGTGGAGGATGCTAGTTGCTAGGAACAAAAAGATGCTTCATAAGGCGTCTAAAGGCCTCCAATATTTATAAAACAAGGAATCTTTGTTGGGAGTTAAAGTATGCATTGCTTATACACAAGATAATGACTCATTGCCTCTTTTTTTGTACTTTGCAAGTACAAAGAGATTTTGCAGAAAATAGGTTAGAATGCACAAACTGAACTTAGTGCATAATAGCTGTTGATGCCCACATGTAGGCGCATAAATTTTCGCTTATTAGGTCAAAACCTGGTGAAGTTACGCATTGTTTTTAGTTTTGTTTGCGATTACACTTGTGTGCTTGCGATTTTGAGCCACTTTAAGCAGCACTCTGCTTGCATCTTCTACTGAGAATATTGTAATTTATATACGAGTGTAAGCGGTGATTGTATTTGGAACCATTTTTTCATTTTCCATATCTAAATACTTCGCAAATTGATCACTTTAGCAGACTGTAGAGATGTCAATCTAATAGATTCTCTTAAACCTAACTTTATACTTGGAATACCCATCTACTTGGAAGCAACTCTAATGTTCTTTGAACTAATCCTCGGCTCAATCTTTCTTTCTTTGTGATGACATATTTAAAAATATTTTTCTTTGTATAAAGTGATTTAGAAAATTTATGAAATAATTTTGGCGTCTTTTGATGATAAGAAACAACAGTCAACTTATAGCTTGTGGTATGTATCCTAGTTCGAAGTCATTAGGCTAAGTTACGTAATTATTCCCAAGGTAAAGATCGTTCTTGAATATTTAGATTTAATTAAATTTGATGTTAATATATCTATTTTTTTACTTATCTCGGATTCAAAGTTAATAGTTCAAATTGATTTGATTAGAATTGAATTTTTAAATTTGATTTAAGTTCAAACTTGATTTTTTTTTTGAGTTCGATCACTAATAAAAAATTGTCAACTTGATTCAAAATCAACAAATTAAATTATATTTAATTAAATTCATACTCAATTTAAGTCCAAAATTTTTAAACTCAAATTTAAGTTTAATTTTTTTTAATCGGACTTCAACCTTAATGGGTGAGTTGTAGAGATTTATTTAAAGAAGCAAAATAAGAATTTGCTATCACTTTATTTACGTACAAAGATCTGTTTATGTACTCAGCAAAATAAGAATTTGCTATCATTTTATTTACGTACAAAGATCTGTTTATGTACAGAGTTTCAGTTGAAGCTAATAATAAACTAACTGATATAATCGTTTCTTTTATAGTTACAATATATCAACTGTATATAGAGAAAAACAACTATGCTACAAACTTAAATTGAAAATATCTACACTATTTCTACATTATATATTTTACATCCCCCCTCAAGTTGGAGATTAGTGAAAATCAACTAAGCCCAACTTAAAAAGTATCGCAGAAAAAACAGGAACAGTAAAAGACTTGTAAGCGAATCTACTAATTGAAGTTAAGACTGAGCATGAGCTAGTTAAATAAATCCTTGCATAACTTTGTCCCGAACAAGATGACGGTCAATATCCAAGTGTTTCGTGTGTTCATGAAACATGAGATTAGCAACAATATGTAAAGCAACTTGATTATCACAGTATAAAGGAATCGGTAGAGGAGGTGAAATGTGAAAATCGTTCAGTAGATAAGTGAGCCATTGGAGCTCACAAATAGTAAGCAGAGGAACGCGAAACCATAGCTTGCTTCTTGGTTTTCCAAGAAAAGTGATAAACTAAGAAAAATAGAATAACCTGTAACAAATTTATGAGTAGATACACAAATAGCCCAATTAGCATCACAATATCTACCGAGAGTAAATTGGGAATTAGAAGGGAAAAATAGACCTTTAGCTGGACATCTTTTGAGATAAGAAGAACATGGACAGCTACATCCTAATGAGAAGTTTGTGGAGAATCATGGATTGACTTAACTGTTGAACGACAAAAGAGATATCTGGTCGGGAAATATTAAGATAGAGGAGATGACCAATTAAACTACGATATTTAGCTACATTTGAACATGGAGAATCTGTCATGGATTGAAGTCAAGTGTTGGCAGGGAAAGGAATAGCAGCAGGCTTGGCGCCTTATAAACCAATGTCTTGTAAAATATCAAGCACATACTTCCTTTGATTAAGATAAATCCCATCAGAGGAGCAAGCTATCTCAAGACCAAGGAAATACTTAGTAGATCTAAGGTCTTTGACAATAAATGTAGCATGTAAAAACCACTTAACATCTTGAATGGTTGCTTGATTAGGTCCCGTGATTAACACATTGTCTACATAGATGATGAGAGCTAAGAAAGAAGAATTATAAGACATGAAAAATAAGCAGTGATCATGTTTAGATTGAACAAAACCAAATTACTGAAGTTTAGGAGAAAATGCCAAGTTCTATTGTCTAGAAGCCTATTTAAGGCTATAAAGAAACTTAATAAGCTTGCAAACTTGATCCATACCAGTATATCCTTCAAGAGGCAACATGAACATTTCTTCGTTCAAAGAACCATGGAGAAAAGCATTTTTTTATATCAATTTGATGCAGATGCCATGAATTAGCAAAAACAATGGCAAGAAATAAACGCACAGTAACGAAAGTAGCAACAAGAGAAAAGCTATCAGTATAATCTAGGACTTCGATTTGATTGCACCCTTTAGCTACCTATCTCGCCTTATATCGTTCCACACTATCATCAGGTTTAAATTTGATTTTATAAACCCATTTAGAACCAACGACTTTCTTGTTGGGAGGCAAAGAAATGAGCTCCTAAGTGTTGTTTTGCTCTAACTCATGAAGCTCCTGTTGCATGGCCTCAACCTAATTTTTATCTAGTTTAGCTTGATTATAGCTCCAAGGTTCATGGATAGTAGATATATTTCCCGTAAAGTGCTGATATTAAGAAGTAAAATAAGGTGGGTGAATGAATGGAAAGGAAGAGGGAGTATAGGACATACCTGGAGTTAGGTGATTAAGCTGAGAAAGAACCAGCAGTAGATGTGAAGTTGCAGGTAGAAGCATTTACATTCGAGACAAAATCCTTTGACCTTGAAGAAGGATATTTGACTCTTGTTCTTTTTCAAATATGTAAAGGAGGTATAGAAGCATAAAAAACATATGAAGTAGAGATCAATATCGGTGTTTTAGCTGGAATTGAAGTACTTTGCATTTTATTTACAGAGGATGAATCAGTTGGTAATACATGAGCTGTGGTATTATGTAAGGGTAAGTCTAAAGGAAGACAAAGAAAGTCATTAGGAAGTGTGAGAGGAGGTTTAGTGGGAGAAATTTCTAGAAGAGAAGTAGAATGAAGTGATGATGGTGGGTAATCTTGAACATAAGGAAAAATAGATTAAAGGAAAATAACATATCTAAAGACAAATGTTTTGTGAGTAGCAAGATCATATAGTTTAAATGCCTTCTGACCAGTAACATAGCCAATAAAGACACACTTAAAGGCTCTAGAATCAATTTTATCTTTATGGAGTAAGGTATTGGTTGTATAACAAAGATAACCGAAAGTTTTAAGAGTTTCATAACTTGGTGACTGGTGTAGGAAGTGTGTTGATTATGTAGGTAACCACTAAAATAGAATCTCCTTAAAACTTCTTTGGCAACTTACTTCGAAATATCAAAGATCGAGCAGTCTGCAAGAGACATTTGTTCTTTCTTTTAATTATCCCATTCTGTTGAGGAGTGTTAACAGATAAACGTAACGTTTATTTGTTAACAAGGGGAATATGGACGTGAATGTTGATGCAGAATTCTTTTGGTTTGAAGCATACGAGAACAATTTGAATTAACAAACTCACCACCATTATCACTTCTCACGAATTTTATAGTGGTTTGAAACTGATTTTAAATGATAATGAGAAAGTTTGCAAGGGTTTTGGTTGTTTGAGTCTTGTGGTTAAGTAAAAAAGTCCAAGTATCTCGACTGTAATCATCAACAACAGCCAAGAAATAATGGGCTCCAGAAACAAATGGAGTTTTATAAGGTCCCCATAGGTCTATATGTATAATATCAAAAATATTGGATGAAATAGTTTGTCGTTGAAGAAATGATAATCTGTGTTGTTTAGATAAAGGACAAATGTCACATTGAGGTAAAGAGACTTGTTATGATATATGTTATATATCTAAATAATTAGTTTTGGCATTATTTATTAATTGGACATATAAATATTAATTGGATAATGACTTGGATTCAAAGGGTATATGAATAATCTTCTAGTTGTGATAGAATCGTACACAATATTGAAGTCTATTATCATGTTAGTATTTGAATTGTGTACTGCTGGATTTTGGCGAATAATAGAAAAAGGAATTTGATTTTGTGTTTTTTGAATTGGGACGTTTTGTTGCGTGGGGCAGAAGTAGATGCGAATCTCTTGTTGAAGTAAAAAGGTAGATATTGCAGCTGAGTTGTGCGGTGATGGGACATTGAAAAATAGCACTGCAGTAATTGTTCATGTCTTGGGTGAGAGCATACGTGTGTTATGTGAGACAAGTCTTTTTGGTGTATTCGTGGATGTCTTGCAAAGGTGTGCAATGCATGTGTGTTGCGTGAATTTTGGTGGATAGCAAAATAAGGGCTTTTGGTGTATGCATGGGTGTCTTGCAAAAGTGTGCGGGGCAAGTGTGGCATAATATGGTGTGCATATTGAGAACATGAGTGCAACAACGTTATAGGTGTGCATTAATTGAAGATTAAAAAGGAAACACAGCTGAAGTGGTGTTGCAGGTGCATTAATTGAAGATTTTAAAAAAAGGATACATAATTGAAGCGGTATTGTAGAGGCGTTAATTGAGAATGTCTCCGTATATATAGCTGAAGGTGCACTTGTTCTTTTTGGTTGTCCTTTTTGATTGTGCGTGAAAGACATATGGGGATCTCTTGATTCTTCTGTGGATGACATAACTTATGCTGTAATTTTCTTTTGGGAATTGTGAGAATCAACTGGTTATCTTTGTGCTGAAATTTCTGTAGATTACATCACTTGGGTTGAATGATTTTGTACTATGTTTTCTTTGATATGTTGTCGTGATTGGCTCATTGTTGTTGTGACGACTTCCAGATCTATTTCAGTAGAGTGGAACTCATTAGAAAGTTCTTATCTTTCTTAAGTGTATTTAGTTTTCTTTTTTTATTATTCTAATTACTCGAGTTGTTCATTTAATTATCTTTATTATCAAACAGTGTGTGAAAATCCTTTGTCGAGGTTAGTACGAGGGCAGTCGTACTATTGGGTGTGAAATTCTTTCACAGAAAGTGAGGTTGAGGGATAGTGTCAAGGGTTGAGTGATGTCGACTCAATAAAGCTTTGGGTAAATCTATTGTATTTCGGTGAAAGCTATTAAGTTGGGTGAGGGCTCCGCAGACGTAGACAAGGTGTGCCGAACTGCGTTACCAAATTTCTGGTGTTTTTATTATTTCGATTTTGCTTGTTTTTATTTTGTTGGTGTCAAAGAAATTTGCAAAAAGTTTATGAAATAATCAACCCCTTCAGTTTTTCAAGACTAAATCAGCAAAAGGAATAACATCAATATGTTTGTTAACAGAGTAAGGTACATGTCCTAATTTATTATGCCAAAGCTGAAAATTAGTTTGTTTTCTTTTGTTTATACGTTCAGTAAATGTACAAGTTACTTACTATTGTGTATGCAAACTTATCTTCTTCTTATCTGGAATCATTGAATCAATTATGGCTTGTGAAAAACTGGTTTTTGTCAAGAATGTAAAGGCTTCCCACAACTCGTCCAGCTGTTAAAACTTTCTAAGTCAGTAGGGCCTGAAATAAACAAAAAGAAGGGTAAAAATGATTTTAATTCCAGACATATTCACTAGCTTATGAATTGAAAGTCAATTGAACTTGAAGCTAGGTATATAAAGAGTAGAGGTGAGTTTAAGAGAAGAACTAATGGTTATGTCTCTTACAAGATGAACCAATTTAATTGATCCGTCTGGTAAAAATGTTGGTGTACATTGTTTTGGTATTTTTGATTGAGCAAAGAGCTTAAGGTTTGATCTCATATGGTTTAAGGCTCTTGTATCAATTATCCATGATCCTGGTTCTACAAAATCAAGTGAACTAAAAGCAAAATTAAGCATAGAACTTCCAAAATATGTTAGATAAGCAAAATTAGCTCGATTATTATCTTCACCCATACTTATTCCTTTCATATATTTCATAACTTCTTGTTGTATAACATTTGAAATTTCTGTAGACCATCTAAGTGATTTATGAATAATCTCAAATTTATCATCTCCTTTAAATGGCGTGTCAACCAGGTTTGCCATCACTCTTGATTGTTTCTTGCCTTTTTGATCCTTGTTGCCCTTAAACCATTTCAAATATCCATGTAATTTGAAGCAAGTTTCCTTTAAGTGACCCTCTGTTTTGTAGAAATCAGAATACCTATCTTTCTTCGTCTCTCTTCTCTTACCGTTCCATTGATTATGTTCTTTTCCTCCTTCCTTCTTAAAATCATGTCCTCTGGCCATCAATGCGTTATGCTCAGAAACACCTTCCATGGTATGCATTTCTCTTTGTTTTTCAACCTTTGTATCATCGAATAAGCTTTATTCACACTAGGAATAGGATCCATAAGAAGAATATGATTTTTAACGTGGTCAAATGAATCATTGAAACCCATCAAAAACTGGATGAATCTATTCATTTGATTCAAATCAGCTGTGATTTTTAATGAACCGCACATACATTCTAGTATTGGTAGTTGGTTCTGCCGGATTCTGGCGGAACAGGACGTTGCCGTTTGGATCCATGAGTTGGTTGCTTCT
>JANIJH010000224.1:6945360-6963427 GCA_024520975.1 Erythroxylum areolatum | reverse complement strand
TCCAGATTTGCCACTATTCTCCCTCGTCCGTGTTTGTCGACATCTTCTCCATCCAGATGCCACGTCTTCTCTGATCGTTGTCGCTGTCTTCTTCAGTCGTGGAGCTACCCTTTTGGTTAAGGTATGTCGATGTTTCTGCCCTTCATTTTTCTGTCAAAATTGAAAAACCCGTGGTTGAAGCTTGTGGTTGATCTATTGTTTGTTTCATGTACAAAATGATTGATGTGTAAATGTTTTTGTATGGGATTGAGTTTCTATATAGGAATGAGGAAGTGTACGTTGTATGCTTGGATTGGGAATGTCGAAGGCAACAAAACGAATTTTTGAGTTTAATCTTCAAAAATTATAGTGATTACAATTTTTACTTCTTACAGTATACTTCTTATAGTATAGTAGTGATTACAATTAGCTATGTTACAGTATAGTAGTGATTACAATTAGCATAAGATGAGGTTTAAGAGAGTGGCATATGTTAAAGAAGACTTTGGTACATTTGGATTATTATTTATAATGATTTTTATCTTCTTAGATGAAATCCAGGAATTATGAAAGAGTTGGGGCTATAATAGGACGCCAACGATGGACATTGAAGATAAAAAAACAGAAATAAGTAGAAGATAAAAAGAAAAGGCATAAATGAGAAGGTAAGATTAAAACATTTAAAGTTTAACCAAGCAACAATTCTTATAAAAGTGAACTTGAATTCATATGAAAGTTCTAATTTGGGGTGGTCCATTATATGATGATCATCTTTTAGAAAAATGGAAAAAGGGCTATGGTTAGAATAGGAATGTAATGTTATGATTCATCTTTATAAATATAATATTTTTTAATAAAATACTATGACTAATAAATAAATGTATAGTTAATAGTTTAAAAACTATAACTCTATATTTTAAATACCACAAATCTGTAAAAAATTAACACTTTGAAAAAGAAAACCACTCTTATAAAAAATACTAGTAATATATATATTACTAGTATTATCCCTTTTAAGTTAAAAATTCCTTAACTCAATATGAGAAAACCCCACTAATCATAATAAGCCTATTCATAAGTACCAAAATTTTAAACAAGATATAGTATCACTCTTACCATACTATGTTGATAAAAAAAATTCACTTATTTTTTACAAAAGCTTTCCTTAATATTGTAAATAATGCTACTCTATTTGTGCAAATACTACCACCCTATATAAAACATATCACCATATTAAACAAAAAAACCATCACTATTATGAAAAATATCATTATTATATACATAATATACCTTCACTTATGTTAAAAAACTTAAATCAATAGGGTTGATAACACCACCTTAAACAAGAAATACTACCATTAGCAAGAATAAAAATATTAGTTCTATGTAGACAAAATATTATTAATTATAATAAAATATACATGAGTTTTAACATGAATGTTGGTTGGACTGTATTAGTATGTCCTAAACCATTGTATGAGAGGAACACAATTTAGTACTTGAATGTGTCCTTAATTGTGTTCCCAAAAGGATTTTCAATGAATACATTTTCCTACTTTTTTAATGAAAGATTTTCTTAAAAAAATATATAGAATAGTATATGGCCGTTTGTCACATGATCAATAAAGGTGTTAGCATGGATATAAATAAATACACCCTTTTATTATAAGTCATTTTTATGTAAAAGGAACACATTTTTAATATTGTCCTATATGTCAAATCATGTTGATGAATTGTTGTCCTATTGGAACACTATTTATATATCTGTTTTTATCAATCTTCTTCATAATAACTCAATACAAGATTATGGTTCTCTTTATAAACATGGCTAGTGACATAGTTGTATAGTTAAAAAAATTTAATTTCTATTTAAAATATGTTGAATGATATGAGTCTAAGACAATTGGTTGTTTTCTATTACAGGTGAAGAATTTTTGAAAAATGAGTTAGAAACCATCTTCAAGTAAAGGTAACCAAGAGATGGGTGGTTTTATATAGTGAACTTTAATTATTTGGTAAGAATGAACATATAATGCTATGTTTTAGACCTTTTGAACCTAATAAATGTGTTATCATGCTCACTAGTATATTTTTGTTTAGCATAGAAGTGGTGGAAATGGTTAATAAAGTGTGTGAAATAAGATTTTTCATTGCTGGTAATGTTGTTTTTAACTAAATCCTAAAAATCGATTATTTCTTCTATAAATAGAATATGGTTATCAATAAAAATGGTTAAACTTGTTTGGTTATACTTGAATCGACTATTAAACCCACAATATAATTCCTAGGCCACCTATTTGAATTCCTCGAAGTCACTAGACTTCAAGAAAAAAACAAATCCTAAAAAAAAAACAAACCCCTTTCAAATATTGGTTATATTGAAGAAGAAATCAACCATATTATTTTAGTTTCTCTTAATTGCCATTATCATCTTAAGCTTAATTGGATTTCATTCTAATATCAGTGTACAAAAACATCATAATATAAAGCAAGTCAAGTTGACAATGCAATCATACTCATAAATACGATTTTCTATATAAATTTTATATTTTCAATGAAAAAAGAAAGAATGAAGTGATCTATTGTATTTAGCATAAGAATGAAGTGATCTATTGTATTTATCATAAACTATTAATTTGTTTTCCTTTTAAAGAAGTCAATTAAGTACTTTCGTATAGATTTTTTAAAAAATTTAAGTTAATACTAGCAAACTTTGGCAGTGGGTTATAGGATTCCTAATGGTAGCTTGGAAACCTTATATACTATTATATGATTGAAGTTCATGGTACCTAAATACTTCTCTAAGTCTTTCATTTTATTGGACACTCTAAATACTATATTATGTTTATAGTTCTTAAATCCTAACTATCTCTCCAATTATTTCATTTTACTGTAAGGCATAGATACCTCTCTAGGTCTTTTACTTCAGTGAATAAGTTTGTTGGTTATTAATTCTTAGACATGCCTTTAAGAGCTTCAATTTTTGCCCAAATCCTTAGATAATCCTCTTATTATGTAATTGTTAATTCTTAGAAAACTCTATATGACCTTTAGTTTTTTAAACCCTAAATACCTTTCAAGGTTTTTAATTGTTAACTGATAGATACCTCCTTAGTATCTTCAATTTTTGTTTGATAACTAAATCCATCTTTAGACTTGTAGTTATTAATTCTTAGAAACATATCTAAGACATTCAATTTTTTGTTTAAAGCCCTAAATACCAGTGTAGGTTTGTAGTTGTTAATTCATAGATCTAGCCAAGACCTTCAATTTTTACCTAAAACCTTTGATATTTATTTAGCTTTGTAATAGCTAATTCCTAGAAACCTCTATATGATCTTCAAAATTTTTCCTCTTTAGGTTTGTAGTTTTTAATTCCTAAAATTTCTCTAGGAACTTAATTTTTTTTGTCTAAAGTCCCAAGTACGTCTAGAGGACTTTCAATTTTGTCCAAAACCTAGATATCTCACTAGTTTTGTAATTGTTAATTCTTAAAAGCTTATTTAGAATCTTTAAAATTTTCCCTCAGAATCTCTAAATACCTCTCTAGGTTTGTATTTTACAATTCTCAGAAACCCCTTTAGGACCTTCAATAGTTATATAAAAATCTAAATATTTCTTTACATTTTAAATTTTAATTTTCTCTTATTAAATTTTTATTTCCTAATCCTGAATACTTCATTAGGCATTTTTAGTGTTAGTCTTATGTCTTAGATAACTTTTGTCTTATAATTTTTGTTCTATGTCTTAGATACCTCTTACATTTGTGACTTTTATTATTATTTTGAAATCCTATATGCCTTTCTATGCATTGTAATAGTTCAATTCTCGATTTTTCTTGTGAGACTTTTTATCTTTGTTCCTTACATGTTTCTTTAAGCCTTTTAATTTCAATATTTTTCTAATTACATTTAAGGTTTTTTTTTTAAATTGTTAGTTAGAAATCTTTGATTTTCCTATAAGGAATAACATGCAAAATGAGTAAGGAATGAGAATTAAGTAGCATAAAATAAAGGGTTACTATATTAAAATTGTGAATTGGATTATTATGGATTTTGTAATGTAAATGTGGACTGAATTAAGAATAGACATATAGTTTGGAGACCCAATTTGAGTTATGGTTACTGGTCGATATAGAAGTATACTTTTATTACAGGGGGACCCTTCTTTCAAAAAGGGGATGTCTATTTTATAGGAAAAATTCTGCCGAATTTTCAATAGGGTTCTTATAAAATGTGACATCATTGTTTTTAAATTAAAACAAGAACTCCTTAGTATTAATTTATGATCTTATTGTGGAGGAGACTTATAATTATGCAAATTATTCAGGATAACACCTGATGGTTGAATTATTTCAATATAGCTAATAACATTGATTGATTATAATAGCTCATGGCAATTGTTTTAATATATCCCGCTTTCTAAACTGTGAAGGAATTTGTTCTTAGTTGTAGAAACTCATTTGTTGCCAGTATTTATATTTTGAAGGAGATTGAAGAGAAGCTTTCGTAGGTATTCAAATGACATTTATTTTCTTATATGATGTGACAATGTCAACAATTAATTTCACACACTTTAATGACATTTGTATCAATTTCTATATTTTTCATTCTAGTTTCATCATCATCATCTTCCTTCATATACTTCATGAAGATCCTTCTACGTGTTGGTTGAGGTAAGTGATTTTGTTTTTTTACTATGTTTTTGTGAACTTGGTTTAATTTGGGTATATGGTTGCGATATGAACTTCCTATATGAACTTCCTGCATTTTTAATTGATATGGCCTGCATGATGTGAAACTTGTATATGGTATGAACTTCGGTTTATCATTGAAATAATATAAGATGAGTTTGACTTATATTATAGTTCCAATTACCTTAATTTGTCAATCTGTTATTTCATTAATTCTTATTCTGTGGTGATTAGCTTCCCTTTACTTTTTATGTCAAAAATTTTTACACGCATCTTTTAAAAACCAGCTATATGTTAAAAAAATTTATTAAAATAAGTATTCATATTTTTTATACTTATCAAATTTGGCACAAGTACATATTTAATATAGGACTTTTAATATTAATATTCTTCTAACATATACGATTACAAACATATATGTTTGATCTTCAGGATAGGTTTGTTTTTTAGATTTGAACCCATAAACCTTAACCTATAACTTGTGATGATTGCTCCTATAAGACTTATCGGTAAAAAAATAGAGGAGCTTAGGAGTGACAACAATAATTTGTTGTCTTGATTGACAAGTCTTATCTTAGATGTGAAGTAATATATGGCAAACATGAATGACACTAACTTATGATTCACTGTTTTAAATTAAAAGTTGTGCAAAAATGAGTTATGTTGATAGATCTTGGATGTATAGACGATTAACACTTGATGATTACATTAATAATGAATTTGTTGCCGGAGTTAAAGCTTTTATTCATTATGCATGTTCCCAACCTGCATATATGGATGGGTCAAAGATCAGATGTCCATGTAAAAAGTGGAAACACAAATGTTTCCTTCCTATTGGTGAAGTTAATGGGCATTTGTTAAGAAAGTGGTTTGTCCCCAATTATTTTGAGTGGACACGACATGGAGAACCTAACATTTGTAGCATCTCAAAGAGTAATCAAGCAAAATCGTCTGTCAACTTCAATGAGTTTGAAGGGGGATTCCATTTAGAGCAAATTATGTGGATGCAACTGAAAATCCGCATATGTAAATGGTTTATGATGCAAGCGGTAATACTTTTGAGGAAAATATGGAAAATCTTGAAGAAGAACCTAACCCACATGCAAAACAGTTTTTTGACTTATTACAGTCAGTAGACCAAGAGTTATGGCCAAATTGTGAGACAATGACTAAATTATCTTCAATTGCTCGAATATTAAACATAAAGTCTGAAGGACATATTTTGAACCGTAGTTTTCATAAAATTCTTGAGTGGTATAATGAATCATTACCTCTTGATCATCTAATGGTTGATAGTTTTTACAATATGAAGAAACTTATTAGGAGTCTTAGTTTGACTATTGAGAAGATTGATTATTGCAAATTGGGATGTATGTTGTATAGGAGAGATGATGTGGAATTACAAGAGTGCAAATTTTGTGGTCAACCAAGGTTCAAGCCTAGAAAGCGTTCAATGAAACAGAAATTAGTATCCTGAAAGCGGATGTACTATTTCCCGCTGACTCCGAGACTTTAAAGACTATATGCTTCTGATACTACTGCATCTCACATGAGATGGCATAATGAACACAAACAGGAAGACAGAATTATGAGTCATCCTTCAGATGCACTAGCATGGAAACATTTCAATGACACCCATCTTAAGTTTGCAGCTGAAAGTCGTAATGTAAGGTTGGGATTGTCGACGGATGGATTCCAATTTTTTGGTCAATCTAGCCAGCAATATTCATCATGGACAATCTTAATAACTCCTTATAATTTGCCTCCATGGATGTGTATGAAGGATGTATATATGTTCTTAACAGTGATTGTGCTGGGCCCTTCAAATCCGAAGAATAAAATTGATGTTTTCTTAAAACCATTAATCTCAAAATTGCAGCATCTTGGAAATATGGTGTTCAGACATATGAAGTGTCTCTGAATTTTATATTGAGAGCCACATTGATGTAGACCATTAGTGATTTTTTGGCATATGTCATGTTGTCTAGATGGAGCACAATAGAAAAACTGGCTTGTCCTTATTATGGCAACACTTCAAATGCCTTTTAACTGCCAAATAGGAGCAAAGTATGTTGGTTTTACAATCACATGAAATTTCTTCCTCCAAATAATCCATTTAGACACAATAAACAAAAGTTCATTAAGAATAGGATGGTAAAAACACCTCTTCCCTCTTACAAAACTGGTGAACAGATTTTGCTGAAGCTCGATGAATTAGGCTTGCTAAAAGTTATAGAATTTGAAGCTGATGAAGTTAATACAAGCATTAGTAAAAACTTTGGTTGGAGAAAAATGAAGCATCTTTTGAGATTTTTCATATTGAAAAACTAATTTGATACGTCATATTCTAGATGTGATGCATATTGAAAAGAATTTTTTAACATTTTGTTCAATACCATTATGAACATTGAAGGGAGGACAAAAGTCAATGCAAAATCACGAGCAGATTTGCAACTTTTTTGTAGAAGGAATGAGTTACATAAGGATCTTCGCACTGGTAAATATCTGAAAGCATATTACACTTTGGACAAAAAACAAAAGGAAATATTGTGTGAATGGTTGAAAAGTATAAAGTTTTCTGATGGTTATGTTTCAAACTTGGCAAGATGTGTGGACATGAGAAAGTACAAATTATTTGGGTTGAAAAGTCATGATTATCGTGTGTTTATACAAAGGCTAATTCCAATCTCATTTCGGGAGTTGCTACTGAATAAAGCTTGGGAAGTGATAACAAAAATAAGTTTGTTTTTTAAAAGTTAACATCATCCGAAATCAAGTTCACTGAAATGGAAATACTAGAAAGAGAGATTTCGATAATTTTGTGCAAGATAGAAGGAATTCTTCCTCCAAGCTTCTTTGATTATATACAGCATTTACCTATGCATTTAGCACACGAGGCAAAACTAGCTGGTCCAGTTCAATATCGATGGATGTATCCGTTTGAGAGTTTAGTCAAATTCAAATTATTGTAATTGAAGTTATAACATGTTTTAACTTTTAAATTGTAATAGCCATATTTTATAATATAGGTATTTGCATTACTTGAAGAAAAATGTCAAAAATAAAGCTAGAATTGAAGGTTTGATATGTAATGCTTATTTAGTAAAAGAAGTTAGTATATTTTGTGGACATTATTTTGAGCCACGTGTTCACATAAGAGAAAAAAAAGTTTCTAGTAATGACGATGGGAGAGGAACGAGTGATGTTGATGGCAACTTATCCATTTTCTCATATCCTAGGCAAGCATATGGATGTGCAACAAGAAAAATGTTAACAGAGCAAGAAATTGAGGCTGCTCATAGTTACATTTTATTGAACTATCAAGAGGTTCAACCTTTCGTGCAGTAAGTTGAACATGATTATATCGGTTTTTAAATTTTGTCTTGCTCATCACTAAAATAAATAATAATGTATTTAGATTATACGAGGCATTGTTACGCGAGATCATGCCAGATAGCACACAAGATGAAGTAAATAATGAGGTCGGAAGACACTTTGCACGATGGTTTGAGAGATATGTAAGTTTCCACTTACAAATATTCTCATAATTGAATTATAAGATTTAAGTGTTGAAATAATATTATACACATTGGTATGATAATTTCTTTTTATGTAGGCCTTCAAAAATCCAATAGAGAACAAATTCTTTTGTGATCTTGCTATGGGACCTCTATGAACTATTAAATCATATCTGGTGTATTTCATCAATATATACAAATATCATACAGAATATCATGGTCATAGCATGACAACAATAAATAATGGAGTCTCCATATAGGGTGAATTGATGGATTACTATGGTAAAATTATTGAGATACTTGAAATTGAGTACCCTGCATTGCTAATCAAGTGAACTGTGATATTTAAGTGTGATTGGTTTGACCACTCTAAATGTTGGAACAAAAGTGCATAGCTGATACAATCTTGTTGAAATCAACAGCTGAAGAAGATTAAGACAATTTGAACCTTTTGTGTTGGCTATGCAAGCAAAATAGGTGTGTTATGTCCCCTTTCTCAGCTTATGACGCGAAAAGTCAGATTAGTTGGAGGTTTGCAAAATTAAACCTAGAGGTATTTTTGAACTACATGGAAAAGGAGAAAAGAGAATTGAAACAGAAGCGTTTTAAGAAGATGCTTATTTTATAAATGCATTTGTTACATATGATGATAATGAATCTTTAAACGATCCATCTAATGAATATGTTGAAATTTCGTTTGGAGAGAAGGACAAAGGTCAGAGATTTGAAGAGGAGCCGGATTTTGATTATTATTCTTCAGAATATGAAAATGATTGTAATTTACAATTAAGTTATGATAGCGATTAATTTGTGTTTGTATTTGAATATTTTATTCGACAAAGAAGATCATTTCAAACTTTTCAATATATTATGTCAAATATTTAATTCAAATTCTTAATCAAGGAATGTCGACATGGTGTTTGGTTTCGGATGGCAGTAATTCATTCCATTGGGAGGAATTTGACAAAATTGTCCATACCGAAGGAGTAAACAATGCAGCAAAAATCTCCACTTCTTTAAGTAATGATCGTTTGCCTTCCATGGCTGATCTTCTACTTCAAGGTGTATAATATCATCTGAACAACGTCACTTTCCTTATTATCTACATCTCATTTCCTTTTATGAAGCTATTATATTTATTTGTAGTTGATGGTATATACTACATGTTGTTTTAAGCTTGTTTGCATCTCGAATATGACATGTATGCCGAAGGAGGCGGGAGCAATGACACAACAGTCGATAAAGGATTAGAGAAATTGGTTGCTTTGGAAAAGTTGGCAATTTCACACAGAGCTCGTCTAGACATTCATGTACATATGAGTTTTCATGATAAGTTCATTTAACGAATATCTAATCTGACAATATGTAAGTTGTATACTAATTGTGTTACAGGTAAATCGTTTCGTACCATTCCATCTATAAGTTTAGCAATAGCGGAAACGTTGTTGCAAGAAGATGTTCAAAACCTTACATATGAAGGAAGAACTTTCACTGTTTCCATTGGTGCATTCGAACATGCTAGGACCCTTCTCGGGAATGCAACCATCGGGGACTCATTTACCTTCACCGACTCTCATGTCACTTGGAATCTGAGAAAATAATTATATCATTATAATTTATCTCGCAATACACTAGACTCGGCTTTAAACTCATTATATTATTGTTCTATGACCGTAACAATTATTCTCATAATTGAATTCAAAGTTTGTACTTCAATATGATATTTAACAAATCGCAATATCCTATTACATATATTGTGTAAAATATTGGATTCAAATTCAAATTATTATATTTCTACAAAATTCAATAAACAAAGAATTTCAGGTAGAAATATGGGATTCAAATTATAGTAACTTTTCTAAAGTGTTATTATTTTACATTACTAAGGTAACTCAAATCAATTGTTATTATTTTATGATATTAAGATAACTCATATAAAGTGTCATTATTTTACATCACTTTCGTAACATCTTAAAATAGTAACCTTTTATAATGTTTAGTAACACTTAAAAAAATTGTTATCAATGATAAATTATATGTTATAAAATCTTAAAGTGTTACTTATCAAATTAAGAATGATAACATTTTAAGATATAATGTTACCGTAGATAGGTATTCTATAACATATTATCAAAAGTATTACTATATGTCATTTTTGTTGTAGTGGCGGCCCAGGTTCAAACGCCTGTTCAGAAGTACTTACTGTGAGGGTGGACCATCATAGTCTCCATTCACAACAGAATCACCACCTCCACCTCCAAAGCCTACAATTGTAGATGAAACATCACATGTTACTCCTGATGCTTCACCATCCACCACTCCTTCATCCGCTACCCCTATAACGGATAAAGGAGACAACCGTCAGCTGGAGATGAGGGACCTAATGGAAGAAAATATATCATAATAGTCAATACTCTGTAAGTGAAATCACATGAAACACTATATTTTTTTTTAATTAAGTTATAGGTTTAAATTTTTGCAAATGGTATAAAATTATTTGTTCTTATATTAGGTTGATTCCGTCTGGATTGTGTTCCAGACATATGACATCTACATTTAAGGAGAGAATTGATCCTGAGGGTTATGTATAGAAGAAGATCTCTCAGGCCATAAAGGCTTTTTCCTGAGGGTTATATATAGAAGAAGATCTCTCAGGCCATAAAGGCTTTTTACTTTCAGAAGTTTGAGGTACAATATGCAAATAATTTACTTTTTTCATTTATTTGTATACATTAATTACATAAATAATATTAGATTATAAGTTATCAACTTTTTCTTTTAATTTCAGAAACAATTTTACTGGGATTCTAGTATCGACGGGATCATATATAGTGTATGGGAGAGGCGAGCTCATACACGTTATCATAACTTTATTGATGCGATACACAAGGCTGATATATGACCACTTTATATTTCTGAGGGCATATGGAGTCGTTGGCAGGAGTACTGGACATCACCTGAGGCAATGTTCATCTTAGTGTGTAACTCGACCAACAGATGTAGAGGCCCAGGGGAAGACAGTCTTCCCGTTCATACGGAAGGATCAATTACCCATTACGAGCATGCAGAGAGACTTATAAGTATCTAACTCATCATCATCATCATCATCATCATCATCGCACCCAGTCTGAAATCCCGCAGTGAAGCATGGTCTGGGGAGGTTAATTGTACGCAGCCTTATCCTTACATAGTAGAGAGGTTGTTTCCGATAGACCCACATGCAGATGTAACATGAAAAAAATGATGCAGGAGACAGAAGAAAATATTTACAACAGTTAAAAAACTACTAAACTACTAATGGTAATAATAATAAATAAAATATTGAAAATAAAATATAGTATAATAAGAATAAGAATAATAATAATAAACCAAAGTGTGATAATAAAGAAACGTCAAGTAGGGCTTATAAGTGTAGTTCTTACCAGATATTGTCAGGACAGCAGAGGTCTTACCATGCTTGTCAGGATACTCGATACAGCAGAGTTGTCATCGACGCCAGAGGGTTTACTGTTTACGGGTCACATCATCGTCAGCAAACCTCCACCGCAATGAAAGGAATCACGACAATAGGGACACAGAGTAATAACACTGAAGAAGGCGATATCTAAACGGAACATAGCAACAAGTAACACACGACAAAAAAGTGAAAGCAAAGAGTACAATACGCTTAATAACAAAGATGGTAAGCCCTTACTAATTAAAATATAAGTCATAAGAAAGATTGTACCTTTGTCGTTACCAGAACTTTAAGAACGTTTTGTGTTTTTGTTGACGGAAAAACTATAGATCCCATAAAAGAAACAGAGTATATTTTTACAGTGAAGTCATGGACAGTTTTACCCAGAAACCAGATCGTCATCTCTTCCTCTTATTTTCTGTACCAAATGATTAGAGATTGAAAAGTACATTGAAAAGGAAAAAACTTGGGCTTGTAGGAAGATACTCGGCGTATCCAATGAACAAACGGCATATCCAAGACAAGCATGTAATAACACGAGTAGCTTTATTAGGACGGGAACTATATATCTTGAATGGCTACGCACATCGGAGCTATGCCCAATGACACGACACTGGTTGCAGTAGATAAATCTAGATCTGGCAACATCCTCCTTATTACCCTCTATTCTCCCTTCTACTTTCTTGACCTCTACATCACTTCTTCCTACGCTACCTCTGCCTCTCCTTCATCTAGTCCTCTACTTCACTCACTCAAACAAATCTAAGGAAAACCCACAAAGGAATTCGCAAGACAACCAAAACCCATAGAAGACTTTACCTTGTATAGCTCTTCAAAATCGAAACCTTTAATCGTGGAAAAGAAAACCAACCCAGATATCAAAAAGATAACTAAATATTAGATCATAAAAGAAATACCTAAGCAGAACCAACGATGATGTTGTTGATGTGGATGAAGATGAGCTTAACGAGGAACCCTCATGAGAGAAGAGAAACATGAAGAAAGTCAACTAACTGTTAATATAACTAACTTGTAAGTATCTAACTATTACACTTATATTCTAATTTTTTACTTTACTGTATTTCAATTTAAATTGATATATGAATGTTGTGATAAAAATATATGTATTATGGATAATGATCACGGTATAAATGTCTGGTACATATATGGCTGTGGTGAGTTATTTTCTTTGTTCAACAGGAGGCAATATCATAAAAATAGAAGAGACTCTGCCGAGATTTTTATAAATTCTAGTTTAACTTAGAACAATTTATTGTTATGCAGGAAAAGTCAATGAGCATAAGGCCTACACCCCGTCAGTTGTTTTTGCATACTCACACTAAGAAGTATGACAATATGACATTCGTCAACAGTCGATGTAGAGAACGGAATGTATGTGAAATTCATGCTTTAATATTCATTCTTAATAATTATGACTTACTAATTATAATATAAGCACTGCCTCCTAATAGGGCCAAATACAAGAAACAATTCAGCGACAGTCTCAGGGCGAATAAGCTGTTGATGAGAGCCGGGCATATTTTGATGCAGTGAGTAGTAGGGACAATCATAGAAGGATCTTCTGGTTAGGCTCATTTGGGAACACATATTATTCATACTTCTCTACGTCCAGTACAGCAACATCAAGTAGACGGCCGACAGTGGAACGTATCCATAAGCTTGAGAGCACAATGCAAACCTTGATAAGTCAGTTGCAACAGACAATAGAGTACATGACTAAGATCCAAAATGACACGAACTAGTTGAAGGGGAGGGGTAGAGACTCAGACCATCTACGCTCACCAGGACAATAGGATTGTTCTAGTCATTTGGTTTGAATTTATGTACAATTTAATGTTTTTATTATCAATGAAGAAATTTTTTCCTTTATATGATCAATTAATTTTCTATTTAAACAAATTAAGTATATAAACAAATCAAAAAACTATGCACAGATAATTTATAGCTGTTGAAATTATCCAAATCAAATTTCTTATCGAGATTTAAATAAAGAAAATACTTACGGACGGAATGTGGTAAATTGTTGAAAATGAGTATTGTCGTTACCGACAAAATTTAAGTCTCCATCGAGAAGTTAAGTCATATTTACTGACGGTTGCCATTGACGGTTGGCGGTAAACCGTCGGCAAATGTTAAGGGTTTTTACCGATGGATGTTTGGTTTCTGTTCGTAATTTGAGTGATATTTACCGACGGTTATTGACAAACCATCAGCATATGTTCACATTTTTACTATGTATTCACCGGCGATTTATCACAAACCGTTTGTATCCATACTGATAGAGACGATTCTTTCTATCGGTAAATTTACTGACAATTGATGTGTGTCGTCGATATATTTCCCGACGGAAACAAGATTCTGTCGACAATGTTACCGACTCCCAATTTCACTACGATCTTTTTCATCGATAAATACCGTCGCAAAATTACATTACCGACAGAAAGTTAACGCTTTCCGTCAGTAAGTTCCGTCGGTAAACGCCCTTTTTCTTGTAGTGAAAAAAAATTCTACATTCAAATATTAAGAGGGAAACATTAATATAATTATATTAGCTTATAGTTTGATGTGATGAAATCAATCACTTTAAAAAAAATTACACATTTTTTAAAGATAAAAGGACCTTTTCATGTAGGTTCATGTCTGCTCGTTGGAACCAAATCTTGGACAGGGGTATAGGATTCAAGAACAATAAATTTTATATCAGGCAGAGGATTGGCTCTTTCTTTGTTACGGGGAAACAATGAGAATGCTAAGAACGTCGACGGAATGAAGTCAAGTGAAAGCGAACATATCTTAATATTCATTCTCTCGTGATGCAGACATGCGGTGCTTTCTTCTGATCTTGGGAAGTCGAATTTAATGTTTGAGATAGGAAATTGATGGGTTTTGATGGATATATTCTCTCGACATATAGAACCTCTTAACTGACAAAAAGATTGAGATTGAGAACTTATGAATATCTGATATTTAGATAACTTATGATAACTTATATTTCATCATTGTCCACTTTTGTAAGAATTCTTACCATATAAACACGAGCTTTAAATTGTAAAGTTCCTTCATTTGGTCTCGGGGTTGATGCCAAATCCGTATTTAAAAGCAATTAAACTCCGTTGACTTCTTGATTAGCCTCTTTGAACCAGGATTATATGTTGCAGAAAACCTACTATGATCGAACCATTGGCATCATGAAAGGAAAGAAATTTTACGGTTTCCGATTGAATCATAATAATTATATTTATGATTGAAATCCTACTGAAAATTTTTTCGATGTAAGCTGTTCACACGTCCAATCTTTAACAGTATCCACAAAGTAGGAACAAGTTATTCAATTCTCTAAGAGTAATTAAAAGGAGTGTTGTATATCTCCCTTAAACTTATTCCTATTTATAGAAAAAAAATTAAAGTTTTAATTTTTATTAAAATTAAACACTAATTATAATTAATTTAATATTAATAAAATCAAATATATTATACTTGATCTCTAAAGTTTGTCAAATTTTACAATTATGTTCAACTTAATTAAAATTAATTTTTCTCTTTTAAACTGCTCTTTATGTGTGATTCATTAAGTTCCTAGTATATTGACAATGATTATAAATTATAATTATAATTCATAAGTAGAATTAGAATTAGATAAATTAAAACTCTTTTTTAATTTATCTTTAATTTTTAAATTAAACAATTTATAATTATAGATCAAGATTGAGATCTAACATCATATCATAATCACTCAAATATAAGGAATGTCAAAATAGTTTGACTTAACCTATCCATGCATGGTAATTATGTATAATTTAATCATTTCGTCATCTAATGTTCTAATTGGACAAAGTACAGATAGTGTCTGCTGTTTTGAATTCAATCATGTTTATTTTTGTTAATTAGTAATTGATTGATAATTGATATTTGAAAATATCTTTTCAAATATCAATTCTTTCTGGCCAGAGAATTCCTTAAATTACTACTAATCAAGAACAGTAGAACATTCCCTCTAATTACTTTAGAGTGACGAATTCTTTATTGACTTACTCAACTATTTCCATATGGTTCATACTATTTCTAAGTACTATTGACTGACCTACCCTAAATAGGACATATCATAAATAGCATCAACATACAATAATTCTGACATGAGATATCTTGGTAATCTCAAGTATAAGAATCAATTATACAACCATCGTAATGAGAAAATTCTTAGACATATAGATAATATTTTATTTAGGATCCTTATAATCGAGTTATTTCAATGAACTTATTATCTAATAAACAATCATACACTACAAGAAATTGTGTTTTTAGTGAAGGTGAAAGTTGTCACTAAAAGCAGTAATATTTGTCACTATTAGTAATAGTGACCAATATTTGAAGTCGTCACCTCTCGTCACAAATACCTCCGTCACTACTAAAATTATGACTAATTTAAACAATGGTCACAATTATACAAAACTTTTGTGACACTAATACTGACACTAAAACTTGTTAAATGTGTGACAAAGTTATATGGTCACAATAACTTCCAATATTTATGACAAGTTTATCGTCACAAATAATATGAAGTAGTGACGAGTTAAGTCGTAATAGTACTTCATTTTATTGTGACAAAATTGCCGACACTAAAGCCTATCAAATGTGTGACAACACTGTATGGTCACAACAACTGTACTTATTTATGACAAGTTTGTTGACACAAATAATATAAAATAGTGACGAATAAAATTGTAACAATACTTCATTATATTGTGACAAAAGTGCCGACGTTAAAACCTTTATAATATGTGACAACACTATATAGTCACAACAACTTTAAATATTTATGACAAATTTGTTGACACAAATAATATAAAGTAGTGACGAATGAAGTCGTAACAATACTTCATTTTATTATAACATTATTGCCACTAAAATAACTATAAATAGTGACAATATTTGTCATTAATAATTTTTTTATCAGCGTCCATTACTTCTTGGTCACTAATATTTTAATAAAAAAGTGTCAACATTATTTCATCATAAAAATGAAAATTGGTTCTTACAAAAAGTATTATAACTAATGTGTTTATTATTGTCACAAATAAAACTATCAATTCATCAACGGAATCACATTAGCTGTAAAAGAAATTTGCATCAGTGGCTATATTGTCTAATAGATTTCGTCACAAGTATGAAACTTATATGTTACAATAATGTTGTCACTAAATAAAAAATATATGTTACAATAAATTTATCACCAATGCCTTATCATATACATCTGATATGTGTAACAAATCTTCACTAGAAAACCCAATGACTGAAAAGGCTGAGTAGGCATCAATTTATCTTTTCACCTGCAACAAAAAAATTGTGAAATGACAAAAGGTAACGAAAAGAAGACTGACAAGCAAGAGAGTGTAATAGGAACCAACATCGCGGCTACTCTTTCTGTTCGGCATTCCCCAAGGACTAGTTCCACCAGAAAAGTAGGGCAAGTTAAGACATGAAATCCATCTGATTCTCTTCACACAGCAAAGTATACGTAAAGTGAGCAGGGGGAAGATGATCGAGAGTAAATTACTTGTAATCCATATTACTAGCAATAGGAAGTAAATTAATGGATAAAGTTTCCTTTTTCGTTCTCACAAATCTTTCAAGGATGCTTACTACTTTTTGATGCAATAGCAACAGAAATGATGGAATTGTTATCTTAATCTGCATCCCAGTAGCAATGACTCATATCTATTAAACCCTGAGGCTCTCATATTATTAGCATAACAGCAAACTAGACTTGCAATGAAAGAAACTAAATACATTAATTAATCATTACAATTCTATGGAGCTGTGCCTAAGAAGCATTGTAAATCCATAGAAAAAGGATATGCTTGCGAATAGGTGTATGCATGAGAAAGCATTTTACTGGTTTTGATGAATAGAGCTTTCAAGAACTGCAGAAAATGACAAAGAATTCTAAATGCAGCATCTCATATTCTAGTGCGTCAGATTAAATTAGTACCTCGAACTTCGCAAGTGAACTTATGAAGCGACCTTATTTAGTTTGACTCATGCAAGGGGAGAAGTTAATTTGCACAAGAAGTCTCATCTGCATCTTTAGATGAAACATAAGTCATGTTAGAAAACCAACAGCGTGTATTATATTTGAGCACAAAATATATGCTAAAGTATGTTTATATCTAAAATATTCAATCATCAAGTTACCTGTGGGGCACATGTAGTTCTTGCCATTGACTATATCTCTTCATGATCTTAACCTTTGCTATGTTAGCTAAGTTCCTGGAACGAAAGATTGTGTTCATTATCAATTTTACTAGGGCATACCACTGACGAGTAGCTTACAAACTAACCTTTGCGTTCAACATACGACATGTGGGACAAAGAAAACTTAATTTGAGGTATGGGAAAAAA
>JANIJH010000224.1:6918645-6940116 GCA_024520975.1 Erythroxylum areolatum | reverse complement strand
CTTTTAGGAGACATTGAAGAGTTAGAAGGACTACCTGACACTGCAATCCAGGATAATCGTGGCATATCACATATCGTGAGGTCACTGAAACTCTCGGGCCTACCAGTTGCAGGAATTGATGGAGCTGGTGAGAGCATCATTCTGAACCATCGTATTGTTATTAGCCGACGGATTGGTTATTGATGTGCTTCCCTTCGCAATTTGCTCCAAAAGACGTACAAGTGACAGGAGGCTCAAATTCAACTTTGGAAAGTTGCATTAAATTTTATTTTAATCAGCGGAAAGCTGCTTGAAAAAGATTAGTGATGTACAAGTTAACAATAACGACAACATTGATTTAGTTAAAGTATACGTGAGTTTTGAAAAGATTCGGCATTGCATAATCTTAAGAGAGATTGTATTCAATAAACCTATATGGAAATAATAATAATAATAATAATAATATACATAAAAGATATTAATAAAATATAAATATAAATAAATAAATGCATATAAATAAAAATATAAAAATAAGTAATAAAATAAATATTACAATAAATATAAAACAAGGTAAAGAGTAAAAGAAAAAGAAAAACGAGTAAAAAGACAATTTAATAAATAAATCAAACAAGCCATTACAGAAAAATATTTAGGCTAAGTAAAGAAATGTTAACTAAGAAAAAAGTACTATATAATAAATATTAAGGCTAAATATAAAACATAAGATTCGAAGAAAAATATTTAAAAACTTATAAGAACGTGAAGGACCTCTTTATGTGATCTTTTATCTGTATACTAGTATGATAAAGTTTTTCATTAAGAGTTATATTCTTGGCAAGTTCTAGCAGAGTCATATTATTCTTTATCACCCTTTTTTAGTTCTTTTTATTCCCTCTTATATTTTCTAAGTAAAATCTTCTTGCATCTTTTCACTATAGCGTCAGGATATCTCCTCTTAATATGTCCGTATCACCTAAATCTTGTCTCTCTTAATTTTTCATTAATATTAATCACATTTAATTTGTCTCTTACCATTATATTGTTAATCTTATCTCTTTTAGTAAGATTGTACATCTAATATAGCATCCTCATCTTTACTATCATTTGCTTATGACTATACACTTATTTGATGAGCTAATATTCTGCCTCTTAGAGCATGGTCAGTTTAATATCTAAACGATAAAATTGACCTTTAAGCTTGAGTGATATCTTCTTGTCATATAAAACTCATGATGCACTTATTTATTTAAGCCACCCTTATCTGATATGGTAAACTATGTCTTTATCGATCTTTTTATTACTTTGGATAATCGATCCTAGATACTTAAAAACACTATTTTTATTGTATAAATTTTGAACCAACCTTTACTTTCATATCAGAAGTCATTATATGGCCCGAAAAGTTACACTCTAAGTATTCAATATTAGTCTTTCTTAGTTTAAACCCTTCGACTTTAGCGTATCCCTCCAAAGTTTTAGTTTGACATTGATACCTTCTTTTGTCTCATCTACTAAAATACTATCATCTGCGTATAATATATACTAAGGCATATTTCCTTAGATATTCTTGGTGAGCTAATCCATCACTAATGCAAACAAAAAGAAGCTTAATGAGATACCTTGGTGTAGCTCAATATCAATAGAAAAATGATTTATATCTCCTCTTATCGTCCTTACTCTAGTCTTTACTCTTTCATACATATCCTTAATAACTCGTATATAGGTCATAAGAACTCTTTTAATTTCTAAACACCTCTACATGATTTTCTTAAGTACCATGTTTATACGCCTTCTCTAAATGAATAAAAATTGTGTGCATATTACAATGTCGTTTACTGCAATATTCCATTAATCTTCCAAAGAGATATAAAGCGTCTATCGTGGACCTTTCTGACATGAAGCCACACTAGTTCTCCAAGATATAAGCATCCTTTCTCACTCTCTTCTCTATTACCTTCTCTTATAACTTTATGGTGTGACTAAGTAATTTGATATCTCTATAGTTGTTACAATTTTGGATGTTCCCTTTATTTTTGTATTGAGGAATTAGCATATTAAGTCTCCACCTATCTGACATTTTGGTAGACTTAAACATTAAATCATCTTTTATATAACGAACTTGATTTATGTCTCTCAACTTAAAAATATCCTTTCTCCATATGCAATTTTCAATCGTTGACATTTTTTTTTGTAAGATTTGCTTTTAGCTTCTGAGATTATTTTCTTCGTCTTTTTCTTTGTCAGTTTGTAACTTTCTCAACCTCTATAGTGTTTTCCAATAGAGCTTTATAGGCTCCATTCTTGATCTTAACATTTTTATTTATACATCTTCATTATACCACCAAAACTCTAACTTACTACCTTTATGTCCTTTAGATATACCTAAGATCTCTTTAGTTGTATTCCTTAAAGGAGTTAGCTACTCTCTTCCATATGGTTAGCATCTCTTTTCAATTTTCATTATTATTCATAAATTACTCTATCCCTAAGTTGTTCCACCGAATTCTCTTTTAGAGTCTACCTATATCTTTTAGGACTTCTCTTCTTCTTCCAACCCTTATTATAAGATCCAAACAAGCAATCTATACTGAGTTAACAAGCAAGCATTAGATATTACTTTGCAATCCTTGCAACTAAATCGATTGCTCTACTTATGAGGAAATAGTCAATTTGAGTTTTCATGATTATGTTCTTAAACATCACTAGGTCTTGTTTTTCTTGAAAAAAGAGTTAGCTATTAGCTACTATGAAATAGTCTCCCTATCATTCCTATTATTGTACCCAAAACCCTTATCAGTGTATGAATATCTATCAGAATACGCTCCTATATGGCCATTAAAGTCTTTTCGAACTCTCCTATATGGCCATTAAAGTCTTTTCGAACTCAGACTCAGGCCTTAAGGAGTCAGAATCCCATGAAGTGACTATCTATAACAAATAACTAGTTTTTCATTTCTTTTTTTTTCTCCAAGACATGCGCTGAGCCATTAAATCTTCAAGTTTACCTAACCCTTAAATTTGCAAGTAGTAAGCTCAATGTGGCGTATTGTGTTTCTAAGTTTGAATTCCAAGAACTTGAGGTCAATGCTACCGTCTGTAGGACAACGATCGAATGCAATTTGCGTTCAGCAAAGTACTTGGCATTGTCGATTTTACCTTTTCTTTCTTTCTGCAAAACTTAATTATGTACTACATACGTAGTTGTCTGTGATTTGTCGACAAATTTAAGGAACAACCCTTGTTCCTAAATTGATTTCCTTTCCCTCCACACAACCATCATGAATTTAGTGGAGCCTTCCATCCAGTTTAAATCCCCTGACGACCAGAAAAGGTAAGGAAGACAATAATGAGAAACGACGAGAGAGCACCTTCTTTTGAAACTGTAAGCCACTTCATTCCATACCCCATATCTCCCTATACATTTTATGGAACAACAAAGCAACACTATTATGCAGACCCAATGTGTGGAAGTCTAGAGCTTTACTTGCTAAACTTGGCTGATTCTACTTCCCAACAGTCATTGATACAATCATGAATCCATCCACTTCTGAAAGTAACAGAAACTGAAGTTCATGTTTGTCAATTCTTATCTAAACAGATCTCCACCCTTTAGTAAAGTGAGGATAGACATCATGCAACTTCTGGGTGATCATAGAAAGTTAGTGAATGTTAGAACCGGACACTGGAATCTATGTTAGTCACTGCAAGACAAAGAGGTCCTGCTCTTAACATATCCAGATTAGGAAACAAGCAGATAGCTCACTGTAAGCTGCTTGGCCTACCAGTTGCAGGGATTGATGAAGCTTGAGAGAATGCATGATTACCCATCAAAGGGTTAGTCTCCAAGGCGTTGGTTGATGGTGTGTTCCCCTTCACAGTTTGCTCCAAAAGACGCACAAGTGACATAAATATTTCCATCCTTGTTATATCTCTGTTTGCCTGTACAGAAATTACAGAGATTGTATCAGCTGAAGTTCTTAACATATACCATCAGGCTTTACATATCTGAAAATGTATAGTTCACCCAAAAGCAGAGAAATTTTGTCCATTTCTTTGCAACGACTCCAAAATGGAGTCACAGATTAGAAAACGGTAGTTTTAATATTACTTTCTCACCCACAAACATGAATTTAAACGTGATTGTGTGCAAAAGATTATCAAAAGTGAAGCTTTGGTTTTAGGTTGAATACAAGAAAAATCTAACCAAGCTAAGCTTTAATGCAAAGCTTAGGGTTCACTAAGTTGCAGCTAGCCAATTCATTGCCGAAGCAATTCCATGAACATTTGGCAAAATTATTTTCAACATGCAGAAGCTTTTTTTTATCAAAGAACTACTTGCTAACCTTTAAGAATGTCAAGGATACACAAGAATCTGTTCAAACAATGATTTAGAAAGTAGGGATATTTGAAGCCAAACGAAAAGGGAACCTATGCATTTCCGTCTCATGTAGGACACAAATGATGCAATTAATCAATTTTCAAAACTCACCTCCACAGCAAAGCGTGCCCAGATCTTGTCATTTTGAGCTTCCATAACCCCTCTCAAGATTGTCAGTCCCAATCCCCTAATGAGGTCAGCTATCTCTAGAAAGAAACCACTTTCTTCACAGAGCATCTGTCAAAAGAGAAAATATGGTTAATCCAAATATAAAATGATTAAAAATTCCGGTATCTGGATAACCTAATAGGTATTTACTACCTCCACAAGCATTTGACGAGGCGGATTCAAATCTTCAACTACTATAGGACAGACCTTAGATTGTGAACCAACTTCAAAAGCCCAGGTTGCTCCTCCCTCAAAATTATCCTTTAAAAGTACACCACCTTCCTTGCTAATAATCTGCATATTCATACAAGAATAAACCACACCTCCAAACAAAATTCACATGCCAGATAAGAATGTTCACAAGAAAACAAGGTTAAAAACTACTAAAAAATCCGCAAAATGTTTCAGTAAACTTTACTCATTCCTGACACAACTTTAATGACAATGACAGGAAAATAATTAGAGAAGACATAAAGACAATCATCGATGACATAACAACAGCATACTCCATCCATACCTTTGACTCCCCTGTTGGTTTTAGCTTGTCTGCATGCTTGGACACACTTTGCAAGAAAAGCATATGCTTAATGGTCCGTTCAAGCAGAGCATCTATGCTACACTGTACAACCACAAAATGGATGAATGAGTGCATCTATTAACTATATGCAGGATCATCATAGCTAAAAAGACAACATTTACTTGAACAATAAAGTTAGATGTTTAATTACTTTTGCTCCATTTGGTACAATTTCTCGCAACTCCTTCACACGATCTTGGATCATTTGACGATCTTTTGGCCTGGGTCGAGAATTCTCTCCAGGTTTAAGCCTTTTGCGATTGGGTTTGCTCATTTCTTCACTTTTCTTGGAAAATGCAGTTGAAACACTGCTATCACGCCTCATGTTATGAGCCTGTTCAACCCATGAACTCAGCTGAGACCCATAAATGGAAGTAGAATGAGAAGAAGTTCCCTTATCATCCTTCACATAGCCAGATCTGAGAGAGCTGGAAACAGTGGTTCCAGTTTTTTCCAGGGTCTTTAAAAGATCAAAGGACTCCCTCTTTAGTTGATTAGGCATGTCAACACGACCATCTGTGCAAGAATCACTGGGAATAGAAGAACTGCTCATCTTTGTCATTGTTGTTCTGCATGAAACATTGTCATCGGAACTTTGATTTGCAGCAGACTGGGCCCTAGACACCACAGCATCTAAAAGATGATCAGTATCTGTTGCCGTGAAAATGCTATTGCCCGCTGGTTCCTTAACTGAGAAAATATCAGAACTTGCTTCCTGCATATTAATAGAGGTTGAAGTATCTTTGCTCATGTTTTGTGCATTCAAACCATCTGAGAATGAACTTTTCCAATTGCCATTGAGTAACTTGGTTTTAAAATCCACACCCAAAATATCATACAAGTCATCCCCAGATGGACAGTGCACAGTCGAACCCTCATAAGCAGCATCTGCATTAAGGGCATTCTGATTTCCAGTTGCATAGTTCAGGCAATCAAGATCAGTACCAGAAATGTGCTCAGCCAAGGACATGCACTCATCTAGGTGAGTTGATGGGATTCTAAATGCCTGAAACAAATCATTATCTGGTTTAACTTTAACATCAATTAGCTCATCCTTCATTTGCTTGAAGCCTGAGCAGAGATTGCTATATAAGGAGCCATCAGAATTCATCTGACTACAGCTTACTTGAGCAACGGGAGTGGATGAGAGAAATTCTTCTGCCCTTGACGAATTAACATTTTGTGGCCCAATCTCATGGAGATATGAAGCTATCAACTTTTCTGGATTTAAATGAGTGTAAGGAACTGAAGATAGCTGCATATGACCACCATCTTTGTTTAGTAAGTCTCCACTAGATATAACTGAACCTTCAAGGGGATTACAAAGGGGTCTTTCATTTGTCCTTGTTTGACGCAAGGATAAGCTTTGTGATGCAACTCTATTGTTACCAATGTGATTGTTAACAGCATCTGACGAGATCTGCTGTTGCAATGATTTTGGGATGATATTAGTGGGGACAGATTGGTTGTTAGCAGGTTGATAACTAAATCCAGCCACTGAATTGTTTAAAGTGTCATGACGATTCAGCCATGCATCAGAATTTGAGGGGATTAATTCAGCGTCAACAATGTTTTCTAGGGAACCTTTGAAAGTGCCTCCTGACTTCACCGATAGTCTACTTTTTACTTCGGAGTGGCCTTCGTGAGATTTAGGCAGAAGATTGGTCATACAGGGCATGTCATATGGCAACATTGTTGATCGTGCAATATCCAAACTCTGTATAGATTGAGAATGACAAGGTTGAATAGCAAAATTTGAAGCCTGAACTGAGATGCTTTGGTGACTGGATCCTTCAGGCCACAAAGGAGTAGAGTTCATCAAGTGCATGGAAGCAGACAATCCATGAGAAATGGGCACCCCAACTCTTTCAACTGATTCTTTTGTTGAATGGTTACCCGGCAGAAGGGCCCCAGGGATGCATCCTAGTTGCAGGATCAAACTCTTTACATTATTCACGAAGCCCATGTTCTCTGTAATCTAGAAATTACAAATAAATGGATTAGAAAGCAACAAACTGCTTCAGGAAAATATGAAGCATGAAAGGAACACTATTGCAGCATTAGTGCTAGAAAGTGATCATATAGCACATGGTAGCAATCATGTTGCATGTGGGGGTAACCTAAGAATCTCCAAGAGAAAATAGGATCAAAAGAAACGCTTAAAATTCATTGATAATAATGCCTGAATTGATATTGGATATTACATATGCATTCCAATGTGAAGATAAGCTGAAATCCTCTGTTACGAACAGTTGTAGACTAAAAACTACTGCTTGGATAAACTCAAAACCTTAAAACTATGTGATATCCTTACAGGATCATATGATGCCTGATGAATAATATCAAGATAGGAAAGGGGGGAACAATACACTTACTACTGACTTGTTATATATCCAGTTACTTGGAAAATGGATGTAAGTGAATAGGCCAACCAAAGCAGAAAGCATTGACTTAGTCGGAAAGACTTCACAGGTAGCCATGTATATACACCATAGAATGAAAGCAAATCCAAAGACTAAAATGCTTAACATAACACTTTCACACTAACACATTTTAACTTGAATCCAGGATCCTTTATAAGAACAATGATAGAAAAAGAAAAACAATGTGATTGGAACTCTCAAACCAGCTATTGACAAGGCGTACAAAATGCAATATGTCCTTAACATTTTGAGCAACATAGGAAAATATACTTACAGCCAACAAAGAACCAAGTTGAACAACACCATGAGGAAAAACAGGAATAACTGCAACCGTCTGCAACAAAGATGCTATATCAAATAGCAAGTTAGGAATATATGAAAAAGACACAAATGGAAAGCTATCAAACCTGCATGCCTGCTGAAAATTGGTGATGTAGCTCATTCAACACCTAAAATAAACAGCAGATATTGGAAGTTATACAAAGCATACAGATATTCACTAGTAAGGAGGGTCGAAGGCACTTATAAATAAGAAATATGTTTTTATTTCAAATGTAAATGCCCATACTTGCAATAAATTCATAATACAGTGCAATTATTTGAAAACAACCAAATCAGGGTTTTAGAGGATGAATCCTTTCTTACACAGGTGACAAATATTTGTCATACTACAATTGAAAGCAGGCAAATAAAGAGGATTGCATTTTCAACAGAATCAACAAGCCAAAATTTATCGTCCAATAAGTTCTCTGAATGTGTCAATATTTTTAACAATCACGGGCTTCTGGCCAATAGTTGGTTAGAATACCTCTGGTGGATGGACATTTCCAATGTCCTTGTTTGCAAGGATCCAATAATGTTTCCATGTAAATGCAGCTCGTCCAACTATTCTGGAAACAAGAAACACGGAGTTCATGAACTTAAGATACAAAAAGGAAAGAACTAATGATATAAAGCTCAAAAATAAAGTAACCAACAAGAAGTTGCAAAAGGGAAATACCCTTCGCCAACTACATTGACTTGATGATTTGACATCATTTTGTTAATAAGCACATGGACCGCATCCTTTGCTTGAAAACAAGGATTTGGGAAATGGGTATCAGAACTCCAGTATCCTTGTTCCGTGAAATGCAGTCCTGAGTTCTCATTCCCACAGTTGACTGGAGGAATCGAACTTGAGGTTGGTTCGTAGTAGCATTCTTCCCAAATCAACAACCTGCAAATTCAAAATTACATGCATTTACAGAACGAGTTTGAAAAATCCAAAAACTAATAGAAGTGCAAGGATTAAAAAGAACAAGTATTTCTATATCCTACTGGAGGCACACAAGAATTTTATGATGAAAAAAGGGCCAGTAAAAGAGCACAAAACTTTGATGCGCTTGTTCTAAACTAATTCTTTTTTTCCTTCAGTTATGCAATAGAAATTGCAGAAGCAAAACAGAGAATACAAAAAAAAAAGGAAAATATCAGCAGCATCTTCAAATAACGTACAAAGTCCAAATTCTCCTTTATCCTAAGAATCGAGAGAACAAGATGGAATAGAACCAAATGAAAAAGGACAAACTCCGAATCAGTAGATTTGAGACCCAAAAATAGGTCCAAAATAGAGATAGTTGAGTCAAACACATGCATCAACTTTCTACCAAGATTCCTAAAGACAAAGCACAAAGAACCACAGTACAAGGTTCCAAAAACAAGAATAAAAGGTCTACTTGATAACAGATCATACAAAAGACAAACAATCACTAATGAGATCCTAATCTGCCATTCATGGACCAAACTAACCCAACTCTACTCTCTTACATCTGCTTCGCCAAGAAAATGCAGAGAATGTGACGAGGACAAATGGTTTGCCCCATTCAAGAAAAATAGCCCTCCACAAAACCAAGTAAAAAAACGCAAACTTTTTCTTCAAATCAGCATCCAATAATAAAAAAGAAATAAGATTAGAAGTAATTTGAAACGATAAAAACCTAAGAACTAGGGTATTTCAGCAGTTAGAGAAACAAATTTGGCTGTGTTCCTGGAGATTCCAGCTCCTAAAAGCACAAAAACAAAAGTAACCCATCATATAATAAAACGTCATTTTCTTTAGTTTACTTTTCGCTTCATTTTCCGGTCAACTAACAGATCTTCTTGAGAGAGACTAGAAAACAACACCTCAAACTAAATATTCAAAGTAGCGACAGCCCACTTTAGCCAGGCTGCATACACTTCCAAGCAAGAAAATGCAAAAATTTTGTAAAGGAAAGGAAGGAAACAACGATGTTGAAGATGATGTAGAAGAGAAGTTACTTGGGATTCTGGCAACCGAACTTCCAAAACACGGAATAACACCACTGGTTAACACCACAGAACGTCCTCAAGAGGTCTCTCAATAAATTACTCATTACTGATCACCTTCTTCAATCAAATAACAACAACAAAATACTAAATTCTAACAAACATGCACCAACAACAACACAAGAGTCCAGGTCAAAAAGACTCTGCTGCACATTTCCAAGTGGGTTCACGCTCTAACTTCCGCGACATGACCCTCTCCCGGCCTGCTTTGTCCTAAGACCGCCGCTTCTCTTCCTTTCTGGATCCAAGTTTTCGGCGGCCAACGTTCTCTTCCGGCAACCCATCACCACCCTCCCCCCCAACCAAAGCCAAAGTCAGACACCAGCAGAAGACAAGTGAAGAGTACTAACAGCAGTAACAATAGTGTTGTTTAATTAGCTAGATGATTCCACAAGGCTCTAACTTGAAGACCATGATTAGCTCCATTTTCAGATTACCCAAAACAGAACAGACAGACGAACAGAAAGAAACAAGCTTTAGTCAAAGAAGAGCTAATAGAAATGGGTTTCGATGGTTGTTCTTGTTGTTTCGTTGTTACTGGTAATTTGCACTAGAAGTGGCGAAAGCTTTGAGCTTTGAAGATGGGCAGCTAGCTAAGGTGTTTTAGCTCTGTGTCTCTGTTTGTATGAGTCTTCTGCTCTTTTTTCCTTTCGTGGTTTTAAAGTGCGACTCTTTAGAACATATACAAAAGCAGCTTCAGCTGAGAAAAGTGGGGCAGTCCGAAATTTGGTTTGGGGAAAGGGCTTTGAGTTTAAGAGAATTACGCCGACCGCCACTACGGAATTGAGATACGAGAAGGTATTTCGGTTCCGTTTCTTTTTATTACAAAAAGGAGTTCGTAGTTAGTGCGGGTTGCTGTCGTGCTGACGTTAGATCAGTGTGCAACTCTTTTCCTTCATCATGAAATTACCAAAAGGGGTTCCATCTAAACAATAAAGTTCCGGAATTGGGTTCTGCAAGGGAAAGGTGGAGGAGCAGAACAAGAATGATGATGGTGGGCGTGGAGAGAGATGCAGAGAATGGGTATGTTATTGATGGAGTTACCAAGTCCAGAGGAAAAGGTTAATGATGAGAGTATTTTGACCTCGTCCATTATTATCTCTAGTTATTTTATAACACCGAAACTTGCATTCGACTTTTTTTATCGGCATAGTAATAATAACAATGATTTTTTTTTTTTTCTTCAGTCTTTGTTTGAATGCTTAAATAAGATAAAGGAAAGAAAATATTGAGGAGAAAAGAATAGAAAAAAATAAAACTTTTTTTCTTTATTTATTTTTCTAATTTATTAAAGGAAGGAATTGAAACTTATATTGAACAAAAGAATTTTTTGAGACTTTTATACTCTTGATTATGCTTATGAGATTGATCTATTAATTGATTAACAACAAAAAAACATCATATTTACTAGTCATAGCAGCAATTTTCATAATTAGATCAAGGGATTAATCAACCTTACCTTTTTGGCAGGAGTTGTGCAGAAGAAAATAGGAAGAAAGGCAGGAAGTTTGTGTTCTGTATGGGAAAAATTGTGGCTGAGAGTCTTTCCTTTTTGTTGAGTTAAATAAGGATACTATGGTAATTTACATATATTGTGGTTCTCTTGTCTTAGATTTCTCCTCCTTTCTTACCAATTTGAAGAGAAATGTATTTAGCTCAAATTTTCTGGGAAAATTCTCTCCATAATCTCACTTTCGCTTTGCTTATTTTTGTCCAAACGGTAAAAATCAAGAGAAGTTCAGTTCTCTTCTTTTCTTTTCTCTTGCTTTCCTTCAATCTAAACTAGGGCTAAAAGAAATCAAATATTAGAAATGAAAGATAAGAAATATTATTAAGTTATTTTCAAGACGCATTACCGTTAAAATTACTATTAGATATTGAAAGTTGTATCAGGGAAATTTACTGCAAAGGTACTGCAATGTGAGTGAAGTGTGAGCTCAAAAGCCGTAGCTCTAAGGACAGTGTGTGAATCAACTGACGTTGATGGGCTGCAAAATGCAAAAACTATGTCTCATGATCTCAGGCAAGGGTTTGACAAGTCATTTTCTCTACTCTCTTCGACAATGGGACTGTTGCTTGGAGGTCTGTATGAACCTGAAATTACCCCAACCACCTCTGGGAAAAAGGTGAGAAGAGCTTTTCCCCACCCTATTAACAAAGTCGGTCGGGCCAGTTCAGATTTCAGAATACAAGGAATGATCCCATAATGCAGAAATGCTCATTAACATTCCACAGTATAGGTCTGAACATCACATGCATGGAATTTTTCCTAAGGTAAGATAAAGAAGCTCTCCTCTTCTTGCATTTGCATTTTAGAAAAAAGAAAAGAATCTTTAAGGACATTTTAAAGTTCCAACCAATGTCTTATAATTGATTGATTGATATGCTGGAGACCATAAAACGTCTTATACAGTTCTCGACCGCCGAATCATTTTTCACTCACAAGTCCCCAAGCCAAGCCAGTTAAGGATAAAAAGATTCTAACTTTATAACCAGAGTTACCATTTACCAAATGGTTTTTGTTGAGCCCATAACCTTCACTTTGCCACTTCCTAGAAAGTGGTTGGCTTTTACCCTTCTATGTAATGTAGGGTTTTTGAAGACATTGCCTACACCCTTTGTCTTTCTCTTCATTTGGTGCAAATGTTGTTGGGGACCATTCTCTCAAGTCCCTCCTCCCTCTGACTCTTATGGTTTCCGCGCCATTCAAGTGGGTTCATGATGCACCTATGTCATCCTAACGGTTAGGCTAACACTGTAATATATTAGTTATTTCCTCAATATCCAACACAAAAGACTCCCAAAGAGCAAAACAAAAGGGATAAAAGCTTAAATGATTTGTTCGAAACATATAATTTATAGATATTATTATATCCATTTGATGATTTATCAGGTACTAACTAAACCATAATTGCAAGACTACATTTTTTTTCTCTTAGAGACTGTTACGATGAAGAACAAAGTACTCCTCACTTCTGGCATTGTTTATAGTTTTACCAGTCTGCTTGTTCTGTTGTTTGTATAATTTTTTCTTGTTCTTTGGGGAAGTTTTTCTTATATGTTTAGGTTGGCTGACATGCCAGCTTTGTGTCTCAACCTTTTTATTTATGTTATTATTATAAGAAATTCACAAACTTTCTTGGTTGTGATTTGTGAGAGGCTTCTATTCTACATACCCTTCCCTTTAAAATTTCTGAAAACTGCAGAAGACTGATGGATTGTAATATTTAAACCCAGCACATGGTGAGTGGGTTGATAATAAGCATTGGGTTGGGGTCAAGTAAGATCGAGTCCTTGATTATGATATCTTAACCATTGATTAAATGTTATGTTACAGTTAAGAAAAGAATGGAATTGGTGGGGCATAACAGACATGAAAAAGCTGGTGAGGATTGTGCAGTTCTTCTTCTGCCTTTATGTTTTTCTATTGGGTTTTGAGGAATAAAGAAGAGAGTGAAGAGGGCATAAAAAGGAGGAGCAATAGTTGGAGACACATGAGGGGATATTGTTTCTTTTTGTGTCTGTAAAATGCTTTCCCAGTTTGTTACTATTAGTTTATGTGGTAAATTTTGTTGGGAACTGGGTAAAAGATTCCAGTTCAAAGGAAAGGAATATGAGTGTGTCCTTTTCTGTAGTTTTACATATATTCTTTATTTATTTTAAATAGCCAACTTGTTATATAGCAATACTTGCACAAATACGGAATCGTTTTTGGTCTTCAATTGCAATTTGAATTCCTCAATATATTGCATGGCATGTCAAAACCCAAATGGGTAGACTTTGTTGGCTTTATGAAATTTTGGTTGTTCTAATTATAGCTTAGTATTTGAACTAACTTAAATTATTATAATTTGTAAGTCCCCTCTTCTCAGGCAAGGGTAAGAAGGGCACCTGCATAAAGTCAACTCTTATCTTGCCCTATTTCGTCTAATTTTATTCTCTACGAGGATTCACTCTTGACAATTATAAAGAGCAGAAAAAGGTAAAATAGAGTTTTATTTACTTTATCCCGGACTTATAAAACATTATAAACAAATGTGGGTATGGTATATGCATGTGCTTAGTATTATACATTCTAGCCATTTTACACATAGCCTCACCTTTTATCCATTAATAAAGGTCATGGTCTAAAGTCTCAAATGCACGTGATGAAGCAAAATCCTTACTTGCAATGATTACTATTTTGCTTTATAAAATCCCAAATAATTTAAAACAAATAAATAAATTTTTTTAATTAAAATTTAAAGTTTGATAACCTAAATTTAGTACAAATTAACTATTGTGATTCCTACTTTTTACTAAAAAAGATATTGCTTTAGAATAAGGAAGATTTTGTAAAGATACATTTTACACTTAAAATTTTGTCGATACACTTTGTCTAACTAATAATCAATGAAAATGATAGAATACCACAAGATGTGGGTCTAGAGTGAAAGGATGTGAATATAAGTATGGACCCTACAACCTTTAACCAAAGTCAAAATCACTTGAAATCTTGACAAATGCAATTAGGGTTTTGCACATATCCATCCATCCATATGCTTAGAAGTGCTCCACCACACCACATCACATCATTTCCTGAAGAATATTTACACAGATGACGGAAAGCCAGAAGAAGAAAGACTTCTTTTATGCGTATACACAGTAGTCTTGCGTAGAGAAAGGATAAAAAGGCGTTTAGAGACAAAAACAGTGTGGGAATATTGACCACTTGAACGTTACATATTACTACCAAATATTTCACTAAATCCAATTCTGATTGTGAATCTTACGTTTTGTCCTTACGTATGACAAAATCCTGTCCATCCTTTATTGTAAAGAAGGCATTATGATGATTTGGTATTTCATAAAGGGGAGTTGTTTCATTTTACTTTATACTTGCAATGTTATAGTTACCTGGTAAACTATGCACCGAAAGAAAAATTAAGTAGTTGTTATATATGCATGTATATGTATCTCGACTTGGACGCAAAGCAATCAAAACTTAAGATGTGCAAAAGTAGCTTCTTTTTTCTATAGTAAAAGGTTCCATTATAAGTCATAGGAGAAGAAAACTTTGTGCATGTTTTCCGTTATCTCAGGCGAGGCGACACCAAGTTTTGGTTTCATATGGTTTGAACAAATTGAAATTCCTAAGCTTTTTAGATGACTTTAGCATCAGATGATTATAAGACTTTTGGTGGTAATAATATAAACTCAACTTGTGAAATCACAAACGAAAACGATCTTCAAACTCTCATAGAAATCCTGTGTATGTACAGTTTGATCGTTAGATTACACAGTATAGATTACTAAACCACTCTCAACGCTAAGTTGTAGGGTAGCATAATCACCCCAAGACATTGTTAATTTGCAGATTCACTGATCAAAAGCATACTCCACACGTTATTATTACTTGTTGAGCTTTCGGTATCTCATTCATCAATGTTAATTAATGATGATATCCTAATATTTTATTTGTTATATCAATTTTTTAATTGTTATTACCTTTTTAAATGTGTATTAAATATACGTAATAATAATAAATCATTTAGTCTACTAGTTAGACCCTTACAAACTGATGCAGACAAGAATATGTGGTAAATGAATAATGCCTTCTGTTAATTTTTAGACGAACAAAGGGAAGTGTGTCTTCGAGGGCTCCCTCTAGCTTATCTATGTTAAGCAAAAGGAGGCTAAAATCTAAATCATGCATTATCATATCATATCACATCATATCGTATGATTTTGCAAAATTTTGTGGTGCCTTATGATACCGTTGTCTGGTGCAGATGTAGGCAAAAGGATGAGTGTTGTTTGTTGTTAAACACATGCTTGCTAGTGTCCACCAGTTGTTTGTTTTTTCTGTATGTGACGCATAATAAAGAGGGAAGATTTTCTTTCTTGGTTCGTTATGATTTTGCTTGTACATGTCGCGAAATAATAAATATATAGGAAGATTATGTTTTTGCACCAATTGATTACAGTTTACTTTTTTTACTGTTCTTTTTTCTTGATTTCATTTTAACCAGTGCTAAAGTAAATGGTTCAATGGATAACGAAGAATGATTTGCAGTCTTAATGTGTAAACTAACATTGTAGTAGTGAAGTAGAAGGCCATGAATTGGATAAGAAGGGAGGCGTCTTTTCGTTGGTGTAATTAAAGAACATGGATTGGATTTGCTTGAACGAGATACGTTGTTTAGATGGATCCATCGACAAGACAAAAGGGCTTCCAACCTGTCTTTCAATTTGTGGCTGCCAACTTGCCGTTTCCCAGCGTAGATTAGATCAGATTACGAACAAGTGAAAATGGATCCCCACAAGCTACATACTTATCCAAGTGGTAGAATCAGTTCTTTTAGTAAATGGAGGTGACAAAAAGTGATTCTTTTGATCCTAAATTAACAGCTAAAATGCAGTTAAATCAAATTGAAAATTCAGGTTAAGTATTTTTTCCAACCCAACTAATTATAAAAATTCGGATTAAGTTTGAAAAAAAATTAAGATAAACTCAACCTAATTCTCAACTTTCTACAGCCACACATAGCTTAATGCCTGTCTAAAAGGGTAAGTATATTAGTCTGAATATGGATCCTCCGAGGGGAACTCCGGTCTGGCAACAGCTGGTGCGCTGCTTAGGGATGCTAGCGGCAATTGGCTAGTAGGCTTTGGTGCTAATTTGAGGTTCTGTACGTCATGGTAGAAAGAATTATGGGCAGTTTATCATGGATTAACTCTCGCTTGGTTACATGGGTATTCCAGGATGAATTTGTCTATCGATTCTGCAATGGTGGTGTCCAATATTTATAGTGAGCAGAATCAAGAGGTTAATACGATGGTTCTAGTCATTAAAGAATTGATGTCTAGGAATTAGGAGGTGCAGGTATGTCATGTATATCGGGAGGACAATCGTTGTGTAGATTGGTTAGCCAATTATAGTTATATATTGTCATTAAGAGTTCACTGGTTTTGCGATGTTGTTGAGGGTCTATTTCCTTTGTTGTTTGCAAACTCAACTAGGGTATTCCTGCCTCGTGTCACTTATCTGTAGTTTCCTTAATTGAGCTTAGGCCTCGTTACTTATCAACCAAAAAGAAAAAAGAACTCACTTCAGTCTGTCTGGAGCCTAATAAGGGTGCTTCCTTTAAGTATAGGCACAATTCTCATAAAATTTGTATGAACAAAAAGTAGTCTTACCCTCATCTGCTGATGGCATCTGCAGAAAGGTGAAAATTGGAAAAATTAGAGAAGTTGATCAGACTAGCTGTATAATTATGGATGGAAAAATACTGGCCTTGAATAAAATCTAAGCTTTGTGTGACTGCATCTTTCACAGTTCTTGTTTCTGTAATAATAGAACTCTAGTACCTTATTCCAAGAAAAAGTTGCATATGTTATCATTTCCGAAATCAGTCAACTCCATGTCCTTCACCTCAATCTTTCCTTCAAAATGGGAAATGCCCAAATCCCTTCTCATGTCCTGCATCAAACCAGTCCATATCAACATAATTTCGCACCTTTAATGCTAGAAACAGTTGTTATTATCATGATTTGGAACATATTGGCAGCCCAATAGCCCTATCCATACTTAAAAGTCAAAAGTCAATATGCATCATTACTGTTACTAAAATGAACATGTTGTATACCAGCACATTCCCTCTTAATATAATCAATTCATGCTTTAATGATCCATTTGTATAACCGGATTGCTATCACAGCTATCATAAACTGACAAACCGAAGACCCTATAGCCCTAAATACCATCATCTTAGGTAATGGTACTCCCTTAACATGTCAGCCCAAATGCTCCATAATAAATACAATTGTAAGTTTTATCCGTGTTGATGGCATAGCAACCATATTTGAAATTTCAATCTCCAGTTGACATTTCAGATGTACCTCGGCAGAGACTTTTAGATTCAGTTATATAAAGATCAGGATCAAACGAATAGTAAAACACAAATCATTTCTAAACCTATGGAAATGAACTGCCAATACTATCAAGCCAGAGATAGCAACAGTATGAATGTAAGCAACTTTCAATAAATCTTGTGAGGAAACAGAAGACAAGTATGAAATCACAATTCACATGTATGATATATTCAAGTATATTAAGAAGTATGATATATTCACAAAGCTAAATAGAGCAAAACAAGTACATAGAGACTCTCCCCTTAACCTGGGTCTTTTTGATTCTCCCCATCTCTTTCTTTCAGTCCTACTTACCCAACAACATCATTAAGAAGCAAAATACATTCAACCTGGGTGAAAACAGCTAGATAGAGAGCATTATGAGTTTAAGGTGAATTCAAAAGCATTTGGAAGAAAGTATTCAACTAATAAACAGGTGGACCGTGGAAGTCGTGAATAATTCACTGCTCTGCATGTCCTCTCCTAGTGAAATCAACAAAACCAGTGATTGTTTTGCACTTGATGTCTTACTCCAGATAGGACAAGATCCATCTGTGAACCTACCTTCTATAGTAAAAGAAATTATATGCAGTGCCATTAACAGTTATTAAGAAAACAATTATATGCTTTAGCAATTATCACTTTCTCGAACAAATTACTAACATGTTTTTTCTTTCGCAAAAACTTTCATGGCATAAATTGATATCTTTCTGATACATCCACCTAGATTAAGAACAGTGAAACTTGAATCCACCAGAGGAAACAGATCTTACAGAAACCAAGAAGAAATTTAGGATCAACGAACTGTTTAGAAGCATCAGATAAAATGGCAACAACTGAAGCTACACTGCAAAAGTTCCTAAACTTGGGAAAATAAACTTCATTCAAGCATAGGGGTGCATTCATCAGTTTTACCTTTTACATTCTTCTGAAACTTGCACAAAGGACATTTAGCATGGTTGATAGAAGTCAAAGTTAGCATCGTCCCACACAAGCCGCAAAACATAAAATCACGACCTCGAGAATGTTGAGTGACAGACCCATGTTAATGTATCAGCTGTCATAGGATTACCAGAAACGTGACATTAAACATAAATTAGTCCTGGTTAAGCCGGATTCTGGCGAGACTGAACGTTGCCATTTGGATCCATGAGTTGGCTGCTTTCCGCTATGATTCTGACGGTGAGATTCCTGCAAAACAAAGAAGGCACGTCGGGGGTTATGTCCCGATTGGCCCCTCCGACGCTCAAGTTAGTTTTCTGGAGAAGGTAGGGTTGCCGAAGAGCCAATGGAAGCTAGGTTATGGGTTGCGTACCTTCGTTATGATTGAATAATACCTTATATAGTGCATGTGCTAGGTTTACAAGTTCACGTTTGCATGGGACTCTCTCACCTGCGGACGGGCTGAGGAGAGCGTGGACTGGACCTGGGCTTGACATAGCCATTAGGTAGAAAATTGGTCTTTAAAGGATGAACCGATCGGCCCACGGGTCGTTTTGACTGGGCTCGGGCCCAACACGGCCGACCCGACCATAAGCCCCCCTACTCCTCGAGTCTGAGCGAAGGGAAGGGTCGGAGGAGTATGCATAGATTTCGGAGCCCACACATAGGGCGACTCGTAAATGGGGCGATCGGTCGGACATTGAGATGTAGCTCGTCTGTGGAACAACTTATGAAGTAGTCAATCGGTTGGGCATTGTCATTGTGGCTCATGTATAGGACGGCTCGGGTAGTCCCAACCGATCGGATGCCAACTGGTTGTGCGTGACTGCTCTTACGGGGATCGGTTGGCTGAAAACCCCAACTGACCGACCTCGGCACTTATCGCGCGACAGTTCGCGCTAAAACAGGTCGGGTGGTCATCATTGAGGGGCACGTGAAGGTACTTGAAGCATTTATTGTTTGACGGCGTGTGCTCTCTGACAGCTTTTCCAGAATCTGAAACGTATCGTCCTTGTAACCGTTGTGCAGCTGTCCCATTTGTCCTTTCAACCGTCACGCCACTCCGCTTTTTGAACAACCCTAACTTCCTCGATTCGGATTATGCCGCGTGTCCAAGCATAGCTCAGATCTTCACCACGTGCCAAGGTCTGGTTGGGGCGCTCGTTCATCTGGCCTTCTATAAATACTCGGTATCAGATGATTCCGGATTCCCTTTACGCTTGCTTTAATCCCTTACTGTCGTCCTGTACTTTCTTGTTCACAGTTCCCGGAAACTTCCCTCAACTATCGTCTGATTTTCCCAACTCAAACCACTAGCTAGGTACGTCCCTTCTCCCTTGATTCTTCTTCTATATTTCTTCTTAGTGAACATGTCGTCTACCGGTTCCGAAAGTGGGGTTTGCCCAAGGGATGATGTTACCGAGAGGGCATCCGAAGCGGCGGCTGAGGGAGTGATGACGTCGGGGTTGTTAGATATTGAAGAGATCACGATGAGGGAGCAAAGAGATGGTCTGGTTGTGAAGGAGTTGCCAAAAGGCAAATCGACAATGACCGTGGCAGAGTTAAGGCGGTCGATTCTCAGGAATGAAATCCCTATGTCTTGGGAGCCGAGGTTGGCCTTAGGGAGTGAAGGGATCCATAGCAACATCAATGGGTTTTTTGCCGTTTCCGAAAGTTTCTTCTTGGTCAGCTGCTTGAGGCTTCCCTACATCCCACTCATCGACGAAGTGTGCGCCGAGTATCAACTGAGGCCGAGCCAGATTCCTCCGAATGGATGGAGGTTTATAAACGGTCTGGCTTTATTGTGCCATCAGTTTGGCTGCTCTCCCTCGGTCAACATTCTGCGTCACTTTTTGAGGATGGGTCAGAGTCCGAGATCTAGGGGTGAGGTCCCCTCGCTGATGTACAAAGACGCCCGGTATCGTCCGGTCGGGACGGCCTCTAAGATTTTAGGCTGGCGAACGAAGTATTTTTTCGTGAAGGCCCCGGGATCTCCCTCCGAATCACAGCCGTGGAGGTACCCCCTGGCCGAGCAATGGAACGACTCGTCGACCTTGTCCCTTACTAGGGAGGAGCGGGAGGTAGTTGATCGCATAAAGGAGCTCGGCCAGTATAACTTTGCTCGGCTTGTTGCTGGATACCGTGGGGGGGTCTCGGCCAATTCTCTTCTACTCGACCCCCTGCCACTGATTAGCGGGCTAGGAGAGGAAGTCGCCCCGCCTGGTTGACCCTCGGTTAAATTATTTAATGCATTCATAGACTTTGGTTCGGTTTCTAACCTGTCTTTATTGTCTATGCAGTCATGGCGAGGATGAGCAGTTTTGACGGTCCTGCCTCTCCTGCTAAATCTAAAAAACGTGCCAAAGGGAAAAAACGGGGGGAGGCAGGGACCAGCGAGAGCGCCCCTCCCACAACGGAGCCCGACCGATTGACAATGCCGTTGGCCCCTTCGGTCGCTGAAGATCGTTCCGAGGCGTCTCTTCAGATCGCGCAGTCATGCGTGGCCCATTCGGGTTCCGAAGAAGGAGAGGAGGAAAGGGACACTGTGCCTCCCCTTAAGAGGAGGAGACTTGTTCGGCTTGGCGATCTTCCGTCCGGCCCGCCTAGTCAAGGCGGGAAGGAAAAGAAGAAGAGAGGGCAAACGGCCGATGCCGAGCACTGGGAGCCTGCCATTAAGTTGGCCAAAACTGCTTCAATCGGGGACCTCAAAGTGTCCCGCCACGTTGCTGAAAGGATTACTCCTCCCGTGGACGAGCGGATCATGG
>JANIJH010000224.1:6860794-6918545 GCA_024520975.1 Erythroxylum areolatum | reverse complement strand
ACCTTCGTTATGATTGAATAATACCTTATATAGTGCATGTGCTAGGTTTACGAGTTCACGTCTGCATGGGACTCTCTCACCTGCGGACGGGCTGAGGAGAGCGTGGACTGGGCCTGGGCTTGAGATAGCCATTAGGTAGAAAATTGGTCTTTAAAGGATGGACCGATCGGCCCACGGGTCGTTTTGACTGGGCTCGGGCCCAACACGGCCGACCCGACCAAGTCCGGTTGTTAATTGCCAATAAGAATTATAGCGATAACGAATATAATAATTATAATTATGATAATAGGTTAAAACGAAGAAATGATTATAATTATTAATAATAGTGGTAGATTTGTAAGTTGAGAAATAAAAAAAATTGTTAAATTTTTATTTTAAATCAAATTTTAATATATTTTAATTAATTATATTTAATTACTAAAAAAATTGTAATTATTATAATGAAATAATTATATTATAATTAAGTATATTTTGACTAATTTTATTAAATTAATTAATTATATACGTTGGTGGCACTTGCTTACGAAACTCATTCCTCTAATATATTATAGTACGGACGATTCCTCGAAAATCAGATATTTTTTATAATTGTAATATAAAACCATCCACGTGTAATCATTCAATATCGATTGATTGCCCATGAACCAAGCACCTCCGTATACTTCCTTTCCAAGGAGTGAAAAATTGATGAAAGACAGCCATTGAAGCCCAAAAGCTAAGGTATGAACTTTATTACAAGAACTTGGAATCATTAAAAAGAAAACGAAAAAAAAAAAACAAGAACATCTGTTATGAGATACGCCCAATATCACAAACTAACTATTCAAAACAAAACATCAAACAACTTGACAGCATAGTAACCCCCAATGATTTTATAAATAGAAAGTAAGGCGGGATGCCTAATAGGAGAAGTGGCAGGGCCACTAAAGGAATAAAACTTTCAATTCAATAACCTGAGATTTCTATCCTACAAGCAACTTCCGGTGGAGAGACCGGCGTCGAGGTTAGAGGCCACGAGAATCAAGCATAACGCTTCTGAGTTTCGATTTCTCCTTTCCGGGACAACTATGAAATGGACCCGGTACTGGGTCGATCCGGTGAACTGGCCCAGACTCGTATACAAAACCCACCCACCAAAATTGACAAACATAATTAGACAATATAATGGATTTCTCATACTTTAATACTTACATGCATTTTGGCACACACTAATCAACCCTTCAACAGTCACATTTTTACTTGTGATTGAAGTTTAAAACTAATTAAATAAACTCTCGTTTAACATGTTTCTTCTCAAAAGAGTGAGACATTTTAACTCTTTTCAACTTGAATGGTAACTGAACTGTCATTTTATATCAATTGAATTTATATTTTATAGTCTTTGTTTTTAAAATATACAATATATATATATATATGTGTGTGTGTGTGTGAATATGATAATTTAACAATTTAAATTAAGTAACGAGTTTGATTTAAATAATATATAGAGAAATATAATATATTTATTTTTAAATTAAAATAAATTATAATTCTTTAGCAATTAAAATTTATTGGGCTAATTATAAAAAATTTCCAAACTTTGCTCAATTTTGCAATTATGCCCAAACTTTAAAAAGTGACAATTAAATACTCAAACTTTCAAATGTTTTCAATTATAGTATGATGTTAGTGTCTCCATTAAATTTACTAAGAAACCTTGAACACTTATACATGTCAGACTTAATTAAACTAACTAATTAAGTTTAACTAAACTACATCGTTTAATTAAACTAATAGATTAAACATATCTAAGCTACATCATATTAAGGACTGACACGTCTATTGCCATACCATTCTTGTCGCATTGCACTACAAGTTCTCGCATCGTGCCACCTGTTCTTTTATGAAAGGAAGTGACTTAGATTTAGAGGTTTTAGACCTCAAAATATAAGGTCACAACCCCTCGCAAAATTTGCTCATTTATGATCAGAGTCTCACAAGTTTGAATAACAAGAAAATTATCTTCTTTAGAAAAAACACAAGGGAAAGTTCCATACATCGAAAACCTTCCTTAAACTCTCACAAAACAGAAAGCCTTGTACACAGAGTACATTGCCTTTAGATCTCAAAATGATGCAGCATATATATTTTAATATGTTAGTTTAATTAAACGACATATTTTAGTTAAACTTAATGAGTTAATTTAATTTGATCTGATGTGTATAAGCGTTTAGGATTCTTGAAATACGTGACAAGTTAGGTCAGCGAACTTAACGAAAATATTAATGTCATGTTAGAATTGAAAAAAAAATAAATATTTAAATATTTAATTGTCACTTTTAAAATTTGGACTATAATTATAAAATTAAGTAAAGTTTAGAATTCTTTTATAATTACCTCAAATTTATTTTATGTTCCAATTCTAGAGTGTTAGATTGAACTTTCCCAAGAAAAGCAGTCTTGGAAACTTTTCTTTGTTATTGGTTACAAATGAAAATGGTCAAAGTGAGATATTAAGAAAACTATTAGGGATTTTCATTAATTCACGAAAAGGACACTTGAAAACTTTTATTTGTTATTGGTTACAAATGAAAATGGTCAAAGTGAGAGATTACGAAACCATTAGGGATTTTCATTAATTCCCTCCAAATTGATGTTGGAATGTGCGTAAAATAATGCAGTAATTAAGAATAATAAATATGTAGGCCATGATTCATGAATATGATTGACTTATTTAAGCCCCGTGAGTCCGTGACCCTGGTTTTGACTTTTCAAATGGTGACAACAGTGATCTATATGTTGATATCATTTACTAGATAAACCAACCAACGTAACATACTAAAAATTATAGGAATTGATAATATTGTAGGGGTGTAGTAATTTTGCAAACTTTCAAATTTTGTGGTAGTTATTTCTAGCACAATCAAAAATTAGAAAAATTAAATGCATAAATATAAATCAACACCGATATTTGTTAATACAGTTCGGCACATCTTGTCACGTCTATGAGGCACTCACCCAGCTTAATTCTCTCACTAACGATAATAGTTTTATACAAGATTTTACTGAGCCGATACTACTCAACCCTTGACACTATCCTTCGTCTTCACAACCCGTGAACGAATTTCATACCCAATAATATGGTTGCCTCGTATTAATCTCAACAAAGGATTTTCTCAAGTAATATTTAATGAAAACGAAATATAAACAACTCAAGTGATTAAACAAAATTCAACATAAACGAAAACACTTGAGATAAAAGTAACTCACCTAAATATGTCGCTTCATTAACGAAAGAACGAGAAGTTGTTAACCAAGAAATTTGTTATGAATCCTTGATATAATCATTGAAACATCTAACTTACAATAGCCACAAAATGTCTCAAATCAACAAACGTTTTATCATTGAAACGTTAATCCAATAGAATTGCAACAACCAAGACAACTACTGAAATTTTTCGCACCAAACCAACAACAAAAGCATCAACTACATAGTCATGAAAACTTCTGAAATTTTTGCACACCAACACTAAAAATGACAACCATAAAATCACCAAAATTGTTGGAAGTTTTCTACACAAAAACCACTATCGATGACAGTAAGCAACCCAGCAAAATCACACAAACATCATAGAAAGTCAGCTGCAAAAAACTCACGAATTTACCCAGCTGAACCTAGCAAAGACAAAAACAAGAACATATTTACACTAAAACTTCATCAACGACAATCAACTAACGAAGACACACGATTATCAAAACATCTCAGTGCAGTATGTCACCTTCAACCCTAAAACTCCAATAAAGATAGCAACATAAAGATCAACACATCAGTCCTTCCATGCACTTTTTAATCATCAAAACAAAAGACCTACAGCCTCATCTTGCAAACCACCAGCAACTAAACAAAAACGACGCAAGGAGGGAGTCATACATGAAGGAGTTATTCATGCCCCATCACAAAATCTATAGCTCACTAAATCTGTCTTTCAGCCCACAATAATGTCATACACATATACTACTATTCCAGATGAGGGGTCACATACACATCGTTCAAAATAATGGTTCACGCACACATCCACACTGTTTCAGCTCACTCACAATTTTCTGCACACACCCACAACGTTATCAGCCTGTACACATATAATCAACTCACACAAAGACACACAAGCTAGGAGTCCTAACTTGGACTTGCCACACACCTTGCCAAAACAGAAGACCCAACACACTTGCCACACACCTCTCTCTTGGCACTGCTGACGGTTGCGAGTGACACTAAAGACCCACTTCCATTATGCCAAGATGCAATAAAGAACTGATTTTTGCGATCAGGATCGAAGCAAAAAGTGAGAGAACGCTATTAAATTGCAGAAACGCTCTATTTTATCACTGCAAATGAGTGACGGTATTAACTAAAAATCCACCTCCATTATACCAACAGGTAAATGGATAGCGATGATCTCATCCGACAACCAAGATTAGAAAAAGAAAAGGATCTTCTATTTTTGTGATGCAAGGCAAAGGTAACTAGTTAGTCTTTCATACTTTTAATGTTATCCAAAAACAACTTGATGTACTCGTACTCTTATTCAAGATATACTTCTTTCATATGCAAATTATTATTCAAAAATTCAATTCAAATAACAAATTATCACATAACTACACTTCATCTTAATTTGGATTTTAAGACTTGCAATATCTTGAAGATCCAATAATTAAAAATGTTAAAATTAAATAATGAGATATAATAAATATCTTAACACAAATTATTATTATTATATATATATATATATGAACTTTGGGATATTCATAAAAAGAATAATTGGGAATAAAAAGAAAGTAAATATAGTAATTATAACATGTTAATAAATAATTAAGAATGATTTAAATGAATTAATTCATAATTATAATTTTTTAGTATGTATTAAATAATTTTTTAAAATTGCAAATTATTTATATTAAATAAGTTATTTGATTAATAAAAGATATATGTGCACATTTACAACTACTATTTAATTAATTAAATGAAAGAAATTTATTTTTTAAATTTTTTTATATTAAACAAATATCTATGGAAGTGGGTCTTACAAAATTTTATCAACATGATCGTATTACTAACAAATGATTAGCACACAAATACGAAGTAGAGTTGCCAAGGAAACGCCAGTAAATTATTGACACGTTTCCAACGGAACCACGAAGCTCTACGGTGCGTCCGGGACAACCAAAATTATTGGACCCAGAGCCCCACAGTTTTGCTATTGGAGCTTCCCCGGACCTGTCGACGCGTCGGTCCCATCGGCTCTTCGATTTAAATGCCCACTTGAAAGGACAAGAAAAAGGCTCTCATATGATCTGTGGGTCCCATCAAGCGAGAATTAATCCCTTCACATGGGCCCACTTCTCTTATCTAAGGGGCTGCTTGGTCGGTTAGTTGAGGAGTTTCATTAATTAATTCAAATATATAATTAATTATATACTTAATTTAAATATAAGTTATTTATTAATTAAAATATACTCATTCTTATCTAAAATGAATATTGTTTTAGAGGGATTTTAATTATTCAAAATAAAAGTCGTTCGTGACTTTTCATGCATATTTATAATCTTACTTCCAAAATTATCCTTTAATTTCTCTCACATCTTTATTACTCATATTGTATTTTCAAGACAATTCAATATGCAATTTCTCTCATATGAGTAACACCATTAATAGGGGTATATCAAACATTTCATTAGTTTTCTTAATAAATGTGTATCTCTCTAAAACGTCTTTTATTTTGAATAGAAGGGAGTAACAAATTTTATTTCTTACTATTTTTAACAAATTAACAAATATCAATGATAATTATTCATTTCTCTTAATCAATACCATAATTATAATAATTATGTCCATTTTTATTTCTCGCTATTTTTATTATCAATTTTATTACCATTTTTTATGTGAACCAATTGTCCTTTGCTACTTATCATTTACTTTTAAGTTTTTATTTTTTATTTTTAAATTTAATAAAAATTAAGATTTATTGCTTGAGGTTTTAATTTTTGTTGTTGATTTTAATTTTTAGATTTTTTTAAATTTGATTTACTGTTAATTTAATACATATAAGATATTAATTATTAATAAAAATTATAAATAATTTAACATTATATTATATTGATTTATTAACATTAGAATTATTTTATTTTATTTTTAATTAATTTATTTTCTAATTTAATTTAATTTCATCATTATTAATAAAACCTAAAATATCTTCAAAATTATAAATTTCAAATAATTGATTTAATAATTAAAATATATTTTTGATTAATAATTTATTAATAAATATTATATAAGAGATGAAAGTAAACTTAATTAATTAGTAATATTTTCCAGTAATAAAAATATAATTATGTCTACATTAATAAACAAACAAAAAATTTATTTAAAAGGGAAGCATAAATAAAAAGACAAATTACTGTGCAAAAGCCAGGAGCCTACCGTGTGAAAATGAAACATGTGACAATTCAAAAGATGTGGTTGAGTGGTAAAGGATTCATCTACTTTTAACTAAAAATTAGGAGTTCGATCTTCACTTTTGAGCATGAAACAGTCTTAAATTTTTAAACCAGCTGTTTCGTGAGTTACTTTCTTATTAACAAGGGAATTAGTCACTAGGTCATAATCCCCGACAAAAAAAAAATGAAACGCGTGACAAAGGTTGGCGCGTGTATCGCGATTGTGGTCCGTACAGATATTAGATAACCAGTTGCAATTCAGTTCAATGAGGTCCACGTATTTGTTTGACTAACTTTGTCCTTTTATTTATTGAGTAGTTATGGTTACGTGGTTAGGCGTGAATCATCTATGATTATACGTAAAAGTTTTAAAAGAAGTAAGGCGAATGAAGTTAGATGAAATTTATAACGAAATCAAATATAAATAAATGTAATATTAAAAAATTATTATTTGAAAACGATAAAATGATTCATAATATAATATAATAAAATATTATTTAAAAAATAAAATATAATATACCAATAATAATAATGAATGACTATTCTAATAAAATAAAACACATTTTTTAAAAATATAAAACATAAAGATAAGGATATAATTCATATTATAAAAATTATTGAGAATATATTAAATAGTACATATTTATTATTTTATTATATCACAAATCAGAGATAATTTAATTTTACTGTTTTAGATGTAGGATAAAATTCTCCCTTTTACCTTATTCCTATATTACATTTTATTTTATTTTATTACTAATTGGCTTGTCACAATATTGCCTTAAAGTTTGTGGGAGGAGCCTTATTACCTATTACGTGCGAGATTTAACTTAATTTTATATTCTTAAATATATAAATAAATTATGTGATTTAAAAATGTAATAAATTAATAATTTTTAAATATTAAATATATTTATAGGTAATATTTTACCGTTCATATGTCCAAAATTTTCTTTAAACCAAATCGTTACTTCTCTAAATCCAATATTTAGAAAAAAATTATTTTTTTTAAAAAAAATTTCTTTAAACGGTATTTAGAAAAAAATACCGTTCTATAATTTTTAAAAACTAAATTATAGAATGCCGTCAAACCACGCTGCAATAAAATACTATAAGCTCATTTAAAATAGCGAACAAGATCCAACTGCTAGTACTCGATGACATTTGACCAACTTCGTCTCAATTTTATGATTGTTCTAATCATCAAGTTATCATGCAGTAAATCATTTGTAGAGACCATGTTATGACTAAGCTAGTGTGTGATAATTGTTAAAGACTATTAGTTAATCTCCACCCAAAAAGGAATCCCATCTCCTTTTTAGTTTTCTTCTTCTCAGTTTTACCCTTTTTTTGGTGTGAGTTAAATTTGCTTTCTCTTTTGTTGTGCGTGCGACAACTCTCCACAGAGAGGATTGAATTGGCCATATGAACGCCCTCAATGCTAGTAACTTACATATTCTGTTCTTTTGCTTGGTAATTGGTTCAAGAACACTCATTATTAGAAATAAGGTTATGTATTATTAGACTTTTTCAAGCCTCACTTTATTGCAAGATTTCGGATTGGGTGATAATGATAATAACGATAACGAGTGTTCTTATATAAAATTTGTGTGTTGTTTAGTGGGTATTTTTCTTTATTTTGTCTCTATCTTTTAATGGATGTATTGTAAGAAAGAAGTAAACTTTGTCATGTAAAATCCTTTATATGAGACAAATCTTTGCTTCACAAAGATTATCTTGACTAAGACTTATCATATGATTAATATAGAAGAACGTATTCTTATAAGAGCAATATGATGACTTTTATGTTGAACTTGTTAATTCATTAACAAGTAGAGACTGAAGAAAGAATTAAAATATGTTAAGCCCAAAACTGAGGAGATATGGACAAAGACATTGAAAGATCAACACATTCAAATTTAAGAAAAATATTGACAATAATTTACTTGTTCTCTGTTTTAATTATCTTTTATCTGTGTACTTGATTTTGCTTTTTGATTTTATGCATAAGTTAAATAACTTCATAATAAAATGGAGTTAGATTATGAATTGGATAAGCTATTGTATATTTAAAACATTAGCATGCACCAATTCTAATAAGCAATTATCATAGACATTATCAATATTATATTATTTATGATGAAAAAGCTTTCCTTACCTAGTTTTACTTGTTCAAATCTTGGATTTTATTTCTAATTTCATGTGTATGCTATTTGAAATTTTGGTTTAGGTGAATTATCTGAGACAAGATTATTTCTCATGCTATATCATGAAGTCCAGAATAGGCTATTCTAGAGGATGACCTTAGATTAGATGAGGATGAAGCATTGATGAGGATGAGGAGGATGAGGAGGAGGATGAAGAGAAGTGGAAAAAGAAGGCATAACATTTTAAAATAAAAATGTTCCTCCTATCTACTGTCTTTGTTTTTCTCTTTAGTGATAATAGTTTCTTTATCTTTTTGAAATCTTTATAAATGCATTTGTTAAAAACAAAGTATTATTTTCTCCAACTCCATTGATAACTCATCCTTTTCATTTTTAAGCTTTTAATATAACTACTTTTCTCTAATTCTTTTGTTTTCTGTTCCGTAAAATTGAACCTTAATTTTGTTGGTTGCATATGTTAGAAAAGTAGCAGAAAAGTTATGTTTGATTGGGGGTTTATTAATAGAATGGAATGTAATGTAATATTATTTCATCATTTGAAATAAGGGTTTATAATAGAATGAAATGAGTTTTATATTACATCTCATTTTATCCTAAACAGTAAAAATGAGAAACTTTCAATTTGAGAGGTTTAGGATGAAATATAAAATGATAAACAACTTTTCACTATATTACATTATAAACTCTTTTTACATATAACATTTCACTATATTACATTATGAACCCTTTCATCCATCTCAAACAATAATTTTATCATATTACATTCATTCCATTATAAATCACTCAATTCCATCTCATTCCTTTAAAAACCTTACGTCCGACCAAACATAACCGAAGTTCGAGATGACCAATAGGTTGAGTGACCTCCATATCGCAAGCTTCATTTTTGCTAAGATTGCTATATAAGTATATTTAATAAGTGATTATCGGAATGTTATTTAATTGAGAAGAGTTGAAACTTGAAAGAGCTTGTGGTTATTTATTATTTTTATTACAGATATCAGATTTAAAAATGTTTAATCATTTGAAAAATTTTCAATTTGATACTAAAATTTTTAAAATTTATAATTTAGTAATTAATATTTAAAAATGTGAACAACTTAGGCCAAAACGTTACTTTTGTTTAAGTAACTAATCTATGAACTCTCTCGTTATATTTAATTGACATGTGTAAAGAAATATGTGAGGGTAAAACTCTGATATGTTATTGCTTGTATCACGTCATATATGCAGCACAAAGGATATAATTTTACGCCTTATACACCACTAGCCTATAACAGCAAATACAAGATTTTTGCCTAAGTATCTCTATCTCTAGATGACCATATCCCTACATATGCACACTAGCCATATTTACAAATATTACATCCTATTAATGTAATATCAACAAAAATAATCTTTTTAATCTGATTTGAATAATTTTTAAAAGGTCAGTCATTAAATTTAATACTTTATAAAGTTTGATACTAAATTAAAAAAATCTAAAAATTTAGTAATTGTTTAATTTATTATATCATTTCTTTTGTCTTTTGCTCCAAATTATGGATTATGGATGTTAAATTTTCATTTTTTTCATTTTTTCTTTGATTTAAGAAGATGATTAACCATCTAATTTGAGATTTGATTTGTTCATTTAATATTTAGAATCCTTGGTGCCCAAAAAAAATTGAACAAAAAATATACAAAATAAATAATTAAATTAGGATTATTCAAACAATTATTTAAATTTTACGATAATGTCCCATTGTAAAAGGAAAAGAGTTATCTCTTCGTAATAATATAAACGGCCTATTTATTTTAAACTTCATTTATCGAATGTAACTTAAGAGAAAAAGGAAATTAAATGTTAACAACGTTTACAATTATTTAATTGAAACGACTTAATTTATTATATAAAAATGATGTATAATTTTTTAATTATATTAAATACTGATATATATATTTTAATAATAATAAAAATAGTTAATCTAAGAATACAATTTAATATATTAAAAACAATAATTTATAATTTATAATATCAACAATATAATAAAAATCAAACAAACTTTTATTTTAAAATGTTAACACAGATCTTAATAAAATAAAATTTTGTTTTTAATTTTTATTATAAATGTCAATTTAAACAAAATTTTCAAAGAAAAATATAAATTTAAAACTAAAACTAAAAGCCAACAAAAAACAGAAATACAAGTAGACGACCAGTACGAATGACCTAACCGGCAAGCCGGAAACAATCTCTTGTAACCATCCATGTATTAGAGGAAAGCAAGAAGACAATGGCAGTGTTATTCGGGTGGACACTGGACACAGCTAATCGAATTGAAAGCAAAGAAGGGAAAATATCCTAAGACGTGCGCTGATGGTCTTGTTGAGTTGTGGTGAGGGTGAGGGTGAGGGTGAGGGTGAGGGTCAGCACTCACTCAGCACCAGTGCTACACTGTCTTTAATTTTTGCGCGCGGATATTTGTGGAGGGGTCCGTCCAACGTACATGCCTATGGTCCAGAAAAAAACAACCCGAACCATTCGCTTGCGTGTTTATCGGGGCTTTCGGTGAGAAAGTGAGGTACGAGAGAGGAGGGAGAGACCCCACACTTTTTTCAAAAATAATTATCGAGTATAAGCATAATAAATCAAAATATTTAATTGAAAACTTAAAAGCAAAACCACATATTTTTTGGATCTCTGACCAGCCGGCAAATTCAGTGACTAATTCTTTCGCTGATTTGTAGGCACCTCACAGAGTGGAACAGTTGGCCCAAAAATTTAAGGCTGTTTCATACTCAAAGTCAAGGATCAAATTCCTGACCTTTGGTTAAGGATGGATGAGTTCCTTCCACTCAATCACAACAATGCATATTTATAGATTTTGTTAAAATTAATCATATATTTCAATTTTTAAATGACTCTACCAATTGGACCACTTAATGACAGGCCATGTGATAAGAAGCTACCTGCTATGGTCCAATGCCCTCCTTGGTTATCACTAGCCTTTCATTTTCTTCCATCTCTGTTATTATAACACATCTTGAAGCTTAACTTCTGTTTTTTGCGTTTTCAATCGAACCACTTAATGACAGGCCATGTGATAAGAAGCTACCTGCTATGGTCCAATGCCCTCCTTGGTTATCACTAGCCTTTCATTTTCTTCCATCTCTGTTATTATAACACATCTTGAAGCTTAACTTCTGTTTTTTGCGTTTTCAATCGATCAGAGACGGTATATATAGGCGTCGAACAGAATTTTAAATAGAATCTCGTAATATAAGTGCTTAGTTTGATGGTATATACAGTACAGTGCATATAGAGTCAAAAAGGTTAAAACGATTGTCCAAAGCTGCAACTTTTGTTCGCTTACAAAAGGGGAAAAGAGTATAGTAGATGGTAAAATCAATTCACGACCAAGCACTGATTGAGATATTCTCTTGATGGGTCATTGTCAATGTGACAGACGTGCAAAAGCAAGCGATGGGATTAATAATGCAACTTTCGTGGGCATCCAAGCGTTCTCAGGGGTTATTGACTTTAGGCACTTTTGTGGACCCTTTGGGCATGATTATATTGTCCACCATTGCATTGGATAAGGGTTCTACTAGGTTGGAGTTGCATATGGCACAATGACATTAACCTAATTTCCTCTCTTTTCTTCTTATTTTCCCCTCCTCTCTTAGGGTTTCTCTACATTTCAGAACTAATAAATTAGATGCCAAGGAATTGTGTACTAGTTGACTTGAAGTTAGATTAGTGATAATGATAACAAAGGGCATATGATGCGAATTAAGGCTTCCTGAGTCCTGACAGAATTCTAATTATTCTATTTTGTATCTAAGACATGCAATCGACTTAAGAGTTGTGTGAGTGATAGGTGAATAGGATAATGATTAAAGAAGAGTTAAAGACCAAAAGAAAAAAAAAAAACCTAGATAGCTTGTGCCCATCATGGGTATCTAATGAGTTCTATAATTAATTTAATAACGTGTATTAGAAAGATACTTTTTTTTACTTAATCATCTTTCCAATAATAAAATAGATTCATATTATTGGATAGGATGCATGTTACTATTAATGACAATAGTTCAGTTTTCAAGGAGATACTTTCATTTGTCATCACAATTTTTAAATATAATTAGAATTTTATTTAATAAGTCAACAACTCATAATTAAAATATAAATTGAATTCAATTAATATTTTAAATAACTTGCAGTTTCTTTTATTACTGCAAATCAAATTAGGTTGATCCATTTGGATCACCATCAATAGTACCACACCTTGGGTCATTGTCATCACAAGTTTAATATACCTACTCTGATTTGATAATTTTAGGTCAGTACGCCTCTATCATCTTTAATTAGTAGCTGATAAATCGACCTGTATCTTTCTTGCTGGTGCCGATTACATAAGTTGTGCTTATACTAAGTTATTAAGGTCATAACATTTAGACTAAATCCTCATAGTAAATCAGTCTTACTTTGTTTCGTTCCAAATTGATGCAGATAGAGTTAAAACACCCTCATAAGTACAGAGTATCTCATGCGTATAAAATAATGCCTTCAATTCTCCTCGTCCCCACCTTGGACTTCGGCTGCTCCACTGATAAAGAAACAACCCTAAAAAGAAAAAAAAAAGAATCCAATCATAGCTCAGTCTCACACCTTGACTTCGATCTTCTCTATAAAACCATATCATTCCCTTGGCTGGCGACTGTGGAAAGGAGCACACAGATGTAGCCAACCAGAGGTAATCAAATGAGTTAACCTGCTTTTTTTTTTCCCCCCGATTAAAGCTATCTTTTTAGTACATGCTGATTGAGTGATTGATTCAGGTGGAAAAATAGTAATAAAAATGATAATAAATATAATCCTTATAATTATAAAGATTGGTTATAATAGATAAATGATTATTATTACTATTATTGAACTTGGTTGTTCTGTTAAAAATTTTGAGAAATAAAAATTTTGTTAAAATTTTACTTTACATCAAATTTTTATATATTTTAATTTATGCACTCATTTATAATTACAAAATATTTAAATTCCATATATTGCAATATTTCCTTTCCAATAATTTTTGAAAAAAAAAGTTCTAGCATTTGCTTGCATCAACATATCATCATCAAAATAATATCTTCAAAATACAATTTAACCATAATATTGTTTTGCTAAAAAAGAAATCAAATTTTGTTTAAAAAAAATTCCTGTCAAATTTTAATATATTTTAATTAATTATATTTAATTGTAAAAAAAGAAGAAAAATAAATAATAATTATATTTAATTTCTAAAAAAGAGGAAAAAAAAGAAGTGTCAACTCTTCTTGTGAGTTTGACAACAATGTGTTAGGCGTGTAACACTGGCCTGCAACACTCGAATGACTTTTATTCTTTTCACAATTAGAAGTATGAAGTAATACTCGAATTTAGATATAAAAATAATGTTCATTCAATAATAATATATTATAAAGCATATCTTCTTAAACTCGTTAACCAGTCACCTCTTAATTTATAAGCTTACCTTATAAATTATAAAATAAATCAATTATATAGTAAATTAATAATTTAAAATTAAATAATAAATTTGATTATAATTACTATTTATGACTTTTTACTAATTATATTTTTTGAAATTGAAGTAGATTACAATATTCCTCACAACGTTTTCAAGGTGCAATCCGAATGAATTGAGTAGAGGAGCTTGCTTTACTTATCAATTATTGGAGTGCTTGTAATAAGATAAATGTTCAGTGGTTTGTCGTGAAATACTAAAGTTGGGTATCTTTCTTGTCAGACTTTCGAAAGCACACGTCTATCTTTCCTTCTCTTACACTTGTAATTTTTTATGCATCATTATCAGTTTGAGAATGGCCTGAACTCTTGTCTGACACAAGATCAGCAGCCAGCTACCATGTCCTAGAGAGATTGCTGCCGATCGATAGCCTGATGGTTAGTTAGATACTACACACTGTGTCCCTGTGTGTGGTGACTGGTGAGCTCATCTGATTTATAGTCGCTCGTGTGCCCTGCCTTGAATCATTATTGGATGGTACTCAGTCCCCCCTCTGCACCTCCTTTGATGGGTTCCTGTTATTTTCTTTCATTTTTTTATCCTACTTACTATCTTTCGATGGAGATCTTTGATGGGGTTCGTGTCCCTCTTCTCTCTCCCCCATGATAATTAATTTCTCTCTCTTTCTATCCCTCTGTACGATGTAGCAGCTAGCTTTATAAACAGCAGGCACATGAATAATAGCTTCTTGTTTTTCATTATCTGTCACAAAATGCTTGATTTCTTGCAATATGTACTCTTGTAGCCCCCGATCTGTAATTCTTTTCATACGTTTTACATATCGCTTCTCTCTGTGTGTGTGTATATATATATATATATGTATGAGACAGGTGCTTATATGTTCAGTTTGATTCTCTGATTCATTGCTATTACCTTTCTTCAGATCACGAACAACAGTCTGGGCTTTTTTTTTTTCCCGTAAATTTCACTTCGTCAATGATCCAAATGGCATGATTTGCTATTTATACCTGAGGGACCAAACTTTCAAATTCCAATAAGTAGACTGGAATAGAGAGAAGAAAGATCATCGACTCAGGAGGACATAAAGTGGTTTTTTGAAGTCATCAAATGACAACGTACTTTCATGGGAGCTCAGAAATCCAAGAAGCTGCATCATCTGATGGGAATGGGATCCAAACACTTTATCTCATGAACCCTAACTACCAACCATCATACTCTGATGCTACTGTTACTCAAGAACAAAACCGCCACCACCACCCTCCAAACATGTTCTTCTTTAACCCCACCTTGAGTACTCCCCACAACCCTCTAACCCTCCCCCGCGCACCGCCATCAAATCATCAACTTGTCGGCATCCCGTTGCCATCCAACATCACATCTACCAATCAGGACAATCCAATCCGTTCCACGTCTAATGGTGTCGTCTCTGCTCGCTTTCACAACAACCTCTGGGGTTCCATAGATCATAATTCAGTTGCAGCCAGTGATTCTGGTGGGATCCCTGATGTTGTGTCCTCTCCGATTGGTTTCAGACGGTCAGGATTTGTCTCTCCGGGCAGGCGAGGTTTGTCTTTGAGCCTCTCGTCCCAGCAAGTGCAGACATCTACTCCTCTTAGGCATATAAACGATGAACAACACGAGATTCAAGCAATGCATGGTCATTACGTTTCAGCTTTATCTTCCAGCGATGATTTAAGGATTTCTAGGAATTCTCCGTCGTCTGTTTCTGCAATGCCTAATGGAGTTTCGGGCACTCCAAAAATGGTTTTGGGTTCCAAGTACATAAGAGCTGCTCAGGAGTTACTTGACGAAGTTGCTAATGTCGGCAAGGTTATGAAGGATGACCTCGCAGAAGGAGCTAAAGGGAAGATGAAGATGAATAAAGAATCGAAAATCAAAGAAGGCTCTGTGGGCGACGGCAGTCAATATAGCGTTAAACGTGGAACTGAACTTACGACGGCGCAACGGCAAGAGCTGCAAATGAAGAAGGCCAAGCTTCTTAACATGCTCGACGAGGTAACTTTATATATGTAATGATGCATGATACATCGTTATGAGAGTATTTGGAGAAACATGTCCACATGTTATTACACAATTTCGGTTTTCTTTCATGATAGTATGCTTCTGGTAAACAAAATTGTAGAGCCTATGCTTGGTGGGTTTGGTGTCACGTCGTTATGATGTTTCGATTGCTGAGCTCAAAAGGCCCCGATTCTTGACCCGTAAACCAAACAAAAGATAAAAATAGTTTATTCTCTGTCATTTGATTCGACTGCTATTTGTAAATGAAGTTTTCTGAACATGCCGGCAAAAAGTATTTATTTTTAATATTTTAATGACATTATGAAAAGTCCTCTGCTTTTGTTGTAGGCTCATTCATATCAACAAATAGTGGAGTGGAGGTCTATACTTAAGTTCTCTTCTCTATCCTAACAAGTTTTCTCCGTTAATTTTAAATGAAGGTGGAGAAAAGATACAGACAGTATCACCATCAAATTCAGATAGTAGTTTCATCCTTCGAGCAGGCAGCTGGATTAGAAGCAGCAAAATCCTACACCGCCCGTGCTTTAGAGACGATCTCCAAGCAATTCCGCTGCCTTAAAGACACCATCTCAGGACAACTTAAAGCTACGAGCAACAGCTTAGGAGAGGAGGATTGTTTAGGACTCGAGGGTTCAAGACTTAGGTATGTGGATCATAGACTCCGACAACAGAGGGCATTGCAGCAACTTAATATGGTCCAACACAGCGCTTGGAAGCCTCAGAGAGGATTGCCTGAACGTGCTGTTTCTGTGCTTCGTGCTTGGCTTTTCGAACACTTTCTTCACCCGTACGTAATCCTATAGATGTTTATGTTTGTCTTTAGCTGTTCGACCATATAGGTTTCCTGAGAATTATTGTCCTGGTGTCATTGCAGTTATCCCAAGGATTCTGATAAGCACATGCTTGCTAAACAAACAGGACTTGCTAGGAGCCAGGTTACTCCATTTTCGACTTCTACTGTCATTCGTAACCTTAAAATCCTACGCGTACATGTACTTGCATATGAACTGAACTTGAAATATGTTCAGGTGTCTAATTGGTTTATAAATGCTCGAGTTCGATTGTGGAAGCCAATGGTTGAGGAAATGTACTTAGAGGAGATAAAAGAACAAGAGAAAACCGGTCGTGATCATCAAGAAAATCCAAGCAAATATGCGAACAAGGAGTCAGGGCCTGATGACACTCAATCTAAACACGCAGACGTCACAAAACATAATGCACCTCCTCCTGAATTTTCAAACTCCACCATTTCAAACATTCATCCTCAGTCTGGTTTTTCTCTCATCAGACCATCTGAAATGGAAGGAATCAGTCAGAGAAGCCCCAAAAAGCCAAGGAGTAGTGACATGCAGAACAATTCTCCAATTAGCATCCTTTCAATGGATACGAACATGAAACATGGAGAACTGAGTAGGGACATGAGTATAAATTTCGGTGGCGATAGGTTAAGCAAGGATGGTTATCCATTAATGACTGACATCACTAACCAGCACGGCATTGAATTTGGGGCGGCATATCCCATTGGCGGTCTCGATAGGTCTAATCCTCATGAGCAGTTGATGACGCCAAGATTTAGTGGGAACAATGTTTCTCTTACCCTCGGTCTTCAACATTGCGAGAACCTACCTCTTTCAAGGACTCCACAAAGTTACATCTCCAATCAGAGTATTCAACTAGGAAGGAGACTTGAACTAGGAACGGATGAAACTGACTTCCGTGGCATCAATTCGATGCAGAATTCTCATTCAAGCACTGGCTTCGAAACCATTAGCACTCAAAACAGAAATAGGTTTGCTGCTCAGTTGTTGCAAGATTTTGTGGCCTGATGATGAACTCGCAGAGTTCTACCACAGATCCTACACATGTATACTGGCTCTTGTAATGGTCTCTTTGGGAAGAGAGGCTGAGAATATTAGAGTAGAGAAAGAAGAGAGCTTAGTACTACAGGTTTATACTCGTAAACAGACATTACTCTTCTTACTTGCTTAGTTGAGTTGAGGAGGCCAATTATATAGTTCAAAACGATAATTTGGATTTATTACATAGTTAGACTTTTAATGAATATATAGATACGAATGTGCGTAAATTAATTTCAGATCCTCCGCCTAATTTTACTTAATCCTACTTAAAAATAAAAATAACGTCATTTTAAGCAAACATAGTCCTAATTTTACTTAATCCTACTTAAAGATAAAAATAACGTTATTTTAAGCAAACCCACTCAAGTAAATTATATATATACTTGCAAAATTTGTATTTATAAAAAAATGTTAATAAAGGTGAGAATTGGCTAATAGAAGAGAGGGGTTAATAAAGCTACGGATTGGCTAGCTAACTAAGTCAGTTCTTTTAAACTTGACGTCAACCGATTTTAAAACTCGCTTTTAGGTTATCTGTCTATCTTTTAGAGGATATATAAGAGGGTTCCTTTTCTCATTTAGTAACTTAAAGTTTCGTGTATTTATACTTCTAATTAAAAAAGAAGAAGAAGAAGACTGCTTCACTGTTATTAAGTTAGTTAGTAATTCCTTTTATAAATTAATTTAAATCCCAAAACTTGATTGTCTGATCATATTCAAAAGGTAAACACTGTCACTATTTCCTTCAGTGGAACAGAGCAATATCACACATTGCAAATTAAGGCTTTGGGGTTACATGAAAAGGAGCTTTATCCCCAAGACTGAAAGGGTATATTTTGGTTACTTTTTTTTGGGCGACATTTTTAAATTTGTAGTTAAAAGTAAGCATTCAGCGACGTTTTAGTAACACCATCACCAAAGGATAATTCTTATTATTCTTTGGAATTTTAAAAATAGATATCTGTTATAAAATATGTAATTAAAAATGTAACAACTATTACATTTCCAATTTTCCAATGAAGCAAAACTATGGAATGATTATTACATTAGATGATATTTCATATTATATTAATTATACACATGGTGCGAAATATTAATTTTATCAAATTAAGTACCTTACGACTTTGTGCAGCATAGACCATGGAGCTCAAGCCAAAAATACATATATCTCTCGATCAGTATGCGTTGTTCAATTTAATTAAATTAATAACTATTGTGTTGGTCTTTCAAGTTTTGTGGAACATAGATAAAGCCTTAAAATTCATGATTTATATAGGATGTTAACCTAATCTCTTATAAGTAACATATTATGAAATGATATAAAAAAACCTAACTTAGTTAATCAAAAGTTTGAGTCGTGTCATTGAAGTATCCCAATAATCTTACTCAATAATTATACTAAATTCAATAAAATCATTAAGAAGATAAACTTCATCAAAATAAAAAAAATAATTAAGGTTTTATATATCATGTTGAACCTATTGGTAAAACAAAATACTTATAGATTATTTGGTTCCACTTCTATTTTTTTGTTATGGTTTTCAGTTTTCAATTTTTAGTTTTCAGTTTCAGTTTTTATTTTTTATTTTTCTTTTAAATAAAAAATATAATTTTGTTTAATTGTTAATGTTAATATAATTATATTTTTATCACTGATAATAACTACATATTGGATAAAACTTAAAATAAATCATTTTTAATTGAATAAATTTATTTTAATATCTATTAACAAATTGTTAATAAAATTATTTTATTTTATTAAAATAAATAATTTATAAATTAAATTTTTATTTATAAATTAATATCTATTTTAAACATATTTTAAATTTATATATTTTTAATTACTAATTTTAATTATATTTATTAATAATTATGAAATGTAATTAATTTAATTTAAATAAAATTATTAAATAAAATTATTAAGTAAAATTAAAGCATTCATAATTTCTATTAATAGTTAATTTTTGAAAACTGAAAGAAATCAAAACTAAAAGTAGAAACCAAGCAAACAGCAAAAAACTAAAAATAAAAACTGAAATAAACAAAACTTAATTAATTATAGTTCACTTGAAAGAAATCTAACAATCCAACCACTAATAACCTTATAAATTCATACATGTTTAATTATAAATATGTGTAACCAGATGTGAGCAATAAGAAAACCATTCAATTAGAAGATCAAGCTTCTCGATTAAACATATACTATTTATGTTTATTAAAAAATTGGCTCCTTCAAGTACGACATGAATTCAGTCAAAACGAAGACTGACATCAAAATTTCATGCCACTCTACACAATCAATCGGCTCTTCTGATTGCAATAAAAAACTAAAATAAGTTGTCAAATTAAGGACCGACTGATATGTGTTAATAAAATCTACCAACTTTGGTTAATTTAAGAAGCAGCTTCTCATTGTTGAATTCAAGTATCTTTTGTTGACTAGACAAACCATGAATACATACAAGTTTCATTATAAAGATTCACAAAAGTGATGCAGTAATCAAATGTGTGAGAAATAAGAAAACTATTCAAGTTAGAAGGTTAAGCTTCTCGTTGAAACATAATACTATTTACAAACTGTGTATAACTATATAGTAAGTGATTCTATATATCATGTACACAGAATTCCCACTAACTATACGGAAACTAAAGTTTAGACAACTTCAATGCATGAAACTATGTTTGAATGTAGCAAAAGTTAGTGGGTCGGACCTAAATTTATGACCTGGGAATAGAATGAATGAAACCCTGTGCCATAGTTTACCTTTCGACCTAGAATAGTTCAATGTGATATGTACATGCAAGTTGTATCTGTATCGTGAGCGATGGGTTTAAATGTCTAGAAGTAAAAGGAAAAGGGAGAGATCCAGAAACGGTAGACTTTGAATATGGGCGTGATATATGAGATGAAGGCCAGAGGAGAATCGATAATGAAGCATAAAACGATAAAACAAAGGTAAGTTGTCAACAAATGCGTGCATTCCTGGTCTATATTTTTCTATTTTACACTGTTAATAAAGTGGCGGGAGAGAAAACTAACCTTTGTGTGCATATCACCAAGGCAATAATGCACACATCGTAATAGTGTAATAGTCAAAGTCGAAAGGTTGAATTCAAGAACAAAACATTTAAGAAATAAGTGTGCTGTAGCTAACTACGGCCAACTGGATATATTTATGTTTGTAGAAGGAAGAAGGGTTTGGCGTTTTGTTACCCACCGCAAGGCCGAGACCCTCTGCTTTAAGAAGTTAGATTTTCTGTTCCGCTTACATATAAAACGGTGCCATTTTCTATGGTCACGGCGAAATTTGACCATTTTTTACAAACAGTTTTCTAAGCCGGAGTCCCCGACTGCATATATTTTGGAGTATATTCATCAGATTCACAAAAATTCGATCCGGCAAAGTAGAGCTAATAGGGATTACAGACATCGAACAGAACAACTAATAGGTTGGAAGAAGCCCTTACATGGTTGGGTCAAACTAAATACGGAGGGAGCATGCAAAAAAATCTCACCATTGGCGTCGACAGGAGGACTCCTTCGAGACAGTAGAGGCGCTTGGCTTAGAGGATTTGTTCAAAATCTTGACAGGTGCTCCCCTCTCTTTGCGAAACTTTGGGGAGTTTTCTCTGACTTCCAGCTTGCATGAGATCTGGGTTATTATCGAATTGAACTAGAGGTAGATTCTTGGGCGGTGTTTAATATTCTGTCCACCCCAGTCAATTGGACGAAGCCTAACAACTCTCTAATCATGGGCATCAGTACAATGTTGGATCAAAAATGAACAATTGTATCGCATCACATATACAGGAAGAGTAATCGATGCGTAGACTGGCTTGTCGATACTGCCGCGCGTTATAGTTTAGAAATTACCACTTTTGTTATCGCACCAATAGGGTGCCTTTTATTTATCCTAAAAGATATGTCTAAGATTTGTCTTTCTAGATTAGTCATGTAACGTTTCTGGGTTTTCTTTCCAAGGTATCATTTTAGATTAAAAAAAGGATTGGAACATAGTATTTAAGACATAGGATCTAATAACGCTATACATCTACTAATTATTAAGTGGTGAACCAATGTTTTAAATTAAATATTCTGCCATCCAAGAAATTAATGATTCACTTTAATTTATTATTTAATTTAAACTATTAATTTATTAAATAATTTAGGTAATTTGATAATTTATTTAACATATATTTAAAATTAATAATTATAAATTTTACAGAAAAAGAGAGTTACTTGAGATATAATAGTATAATTTAAAAAGAATCGTGTAATACTCAAACTAAAATTTATAAATTAAGAATATATTTTTTAATATGTTGAATATGCCAATTGCCATATGCATATAGTATTCGGATACGAAGACAAATTAAAACGGGTATCCTGAGTCCTAACCCTACAGCTCTCCGTATCTACCCACGTTTCTGGCGTAGTTGTAATGCTTCGAACCCAAACTCGGGGGTCTATGACTTCCGGCCAGTTGGCATTTTGGCGGCTTTTGTTTGATAAATGTGTTTTGTATTGTGTTGACCACCACCAGAAGATCCAATCAGGAGAGCTTTTGACTAGTAAATGGAAAAAGCTAGCTTATAGAGTTATAGCAAAGAGTGAATTTTCTTCTCAAATACTCTGTCAAAGTTGGCTCAACACGTGCCAATCTTCAAACTTTACCACCATTGCAAGACCTTCATCAACCTATTAAATACATGCCTCTTTCCCTTGCCCCCTACAACTAAGAAATCAACAAAAACCCTTCATCATTTTCTCTATTTCCAGTTATCCAATCTTCTTTCAAACAAAGATCTTTAGATTTGTTGTGCCTTATGGAAGATGTAGACATTCCTCGATATTTTCTGTGTCCCATTTCGCTTCAGATCATGAAAGATCCTGTTACAGCTATTACAGGCATCACCTACGACCGAGAAAGCATCGAAAAGTGGCTGATGGCGGCCAAAGACATCCCTACATGCCCTGTAAGCATGCAACCTCTCCCTAGAGACTGCGACTTGACACCGAACTACATATTGTTGCGGTTGATTCAATCATGGTGCACTTCAAAAGCTAACATGGGAGTCGATCAAATTCCTACCCCGAAAACTCTTCTCAGTAAGGCTCATATAGTGAGTCTTATCAAAGATCTTGACGACCCTCTTAAGTGTGTTAAAGCTTTGAAGAGAATGGAAGGCCTTGCCTCAGAGAATGAGAGAAACCGGAGGTGCATGGAAGAGGCAGGTGTAAACAAAGCTATGTGTTCTTTTATCATAGGATGTTTTAAAGGCGGCAAAACAACGGGTCTTGAGGAAGCACTGAGGCTTCTCTATACTGTGTTGAGCTCATCCGAGGATTTCAAGATTTTTGTCAAAGAAAATTACAATTTTATCGATTCGTTGACATGGGTTTTAGATTGTGATGAAATTGATAATCAAGTTGGTGTGAAGACACATGCAATGCTAATTCTGAATAAAACGGTAGAAATCGCATCGACAATACTGTTGGAGAGGCTAAACTCAGATTTCTTCAAAAGAATTGTGGGGTTGCTAAGAGATCACAAAAAGTTCTCTCAACAAACAACTAAATCCGCCCTGCAAGTTCTGATAGATGTCTGTCGATGGGGGAGAAATCGAACAAAAATTGTGGAAGCAAATGCAGTGTTCGAACTCATCGAAATGGAGCTAGAAAAGCCAGAGAAGAGGATCACGGAGCTGATATTAACGCTCCTGGCACAACTATGCTCCTGTGCAGACGGAAGAGCGCAGTTCACGAAACATGCAGGAGGGATCGGCATGTTAGCGAAGAGGATCCTCAGAGTTTCACCAGTATCAGATGATAGTGCACTACACATTCTTGACTTGATCGCAAAATTCTCTGCTAAAGATGAGGTTCTGATGGAGATGTTGAGTGTCGGGGTTGTTTCAAAGCTTTGCATGGTCATGCAAGCAGATTGCGCCACCAACTTGAAGAATAAGGCAAGAGGCATCCTTAGGTTACACTCTAAAGTGTGGAACAATTCACCTTGTATAGCTGTGTATCTATTAACAAGGTACCCAAGGTAACGAAGACTAAGAAATTTTAAGGTTATAAATTACAACTAGCTGAGGCCATGTTCATAAGCAAAGAAGCTGATCCATAAATCAGTGGCATGTTTGACTTTCGTATAAGCTTTGTTTGAATCTATGCAAAAGGAACTATTGTATCAATACAATATAAAAGAAAGATGGAAAATATGTGTAATTCTATAATATTCCTGCGGGGTTTGATGAAGGGAAGTCTGACGTTTTTTTTTTTTGAATTAAAAGGAGAGAATACATAAATTACGTGACTAATCTAGGGAAACAAATCCTAGATATATCTTCTAAAAGGAACGAAAGGCATCTTATAGGTATAGTATCAAAAGTAGTGATTTCTAACTCAAAATGAGCGGTGGTATTGACGAGTCAGTCAACACACTGATTGTCCTCTTTGTAAATATGGCAAGATACAACTACCCAATTTCAAGCAAACATATTGTTGATATCCATGACTAGGGGGTTGTGAGGCATTGTCCTTTTAGTTGAAGAGGACAGGATGGTAGTCACCGCTAAAGAATCCACCTCTAATTCAACTAGACGATAACCAAGATCTTAAGCAAACTTGAGTTTAGAGAAGACTTTCCAAAGTTCTACAAAATAAGGATGCACCAACTAATATTCTGAACAAAACTTTCAAGACAAACGGCTGTACTATATCGAAAAAGTCCACTTGTTGAGGCTGAAGGGGATGTTTTTTTACACGCTCCATCCGTATTCAGCCTTGCCTAACTATACGGGAGTTTCCAGCCTATAAATTGTTCAATTTGAGGTTGGTGGCCAATATTAGCTCGATCTTGCCACACCAAAACCTTGTAAATCTGGTGAACATACTCTAGTGCATAAAATGTGGGGACCTCGTCCTAAAAAAGTGTTCATAAAAATTGTTCTTAGACCGTGAGAACCAACAGACAACGCCGAAAATAATTAACCAGTCAAAGTCGTAAGTTGATTATTTTGAAGATTAAGAGAGTGGATGGTTACAAAATAGCAAAATTTGGACCATTGACTCGCTATCTTCGTCTCACCACCGTCGTTAGCTCCGACTCCGTGAAGGCCAATCGTTTCGTCTTGTGATCAGGTAATCAAGTGAATACTGAATAGCTAAAGTCAGGCAAAAAATAATTGACAATAAATATGCATTAAATGTGATCATCACAGCAATAAAGCGTTTACTTTTCACTTTCGAGAAACAAAGACTACTTTTTGGGATTACTCCTTCCAACTTATTTCACGATGCAGACATATGGGCAATAATATCCCTTCAGATCCTCTGTACAAGTTTCACTCAGATTCTCTGTACTCTCTATTCTGTTCCAACACTGCTTTACTTTATCTCAGTTATATATTTATGTAAAATCCACAAAATATATGATTGAGATGAAATAAAATAGGATTGGAACAGAGTAAAAGTACAAAGGATCATGTTCCATACAAGTTGGCCTCAAGCACTGGAGTTGAGTTGAAAACTATTACACATACCATTTCTATGTCAAAAGGTATTCTATATTACATCCTGTGCGATCCAAAATACACAGCCATTTACAATTCAAAGACATCAACATTTGAATACCCTTTATATAACAGTCACTACTATTGCACATCCTGAGTGGCATGGTTTTCAGGTCTGTTGGATTCCCCATAAACTTCCCCTCGGTCCCTTGCGTCTCTAAACATGGAAAGGAATGAGTTAAGGCCCTCATAAGAAGCCCCTCCTAATACCCACAGCAACATCGAACTCAACGAATTCATTGCACCAGGGTTGGGGCTAGTTTCTGCTTGCTGCACAACTGCTTGACCTGGAACCTGCATAGGGTTGCCTCCTCCGTCTGGGTTACCATTTTCCAAACGCAGTTGAACACCCAAACCTCGTATGCCATTTGGTACTTGTTGGCTCATTCCAGGTCTAAGTGTAGGACCCGATGCCATGTCTCTATTAACTGGGCCTTGATTGCCAGTGTTCAATCTAGTTATGTGTAAAGTTGATGCCAGAATGGTCGAGGAGGTGATATGGAAGTCTGACTGTTGTTGAAACTGCGACCTTCTGTTTTGTAGAAACCTTTGCAGGGCCGGCACCTGAGGTCAAGTAGAATAAAGATCCACTAAGAATGACGTAACAGCAAATCCAAAAATAATATACAAAACTTAATCAATCAATGAGTGTATACTTCTTTAGAAACCTGCTGATGAGTATAAATAGCAACATGATAGGAAAACTCATCTTCAAAGTGCTTGAGGTTTTCATTCCATCATTACCTCAAATCGGTTCCAGAAATATAGGATTAAATGCTGCATAAATGCTGCAGTTGTAGAAAGAGCCAGATAGGAAAAGCCTGGAATGAATTAAAGATGCATTAGCTTGGACAAATAGTTTGCAGCCATAAAGACAGATAGAGTAACATGTCCATACCATAACCATAGGAAAAGAAGTAGATGTGAAAAACCAGAAAGTAGAGCAGAAAGAAGCGAGGAAAGAACTTCATAGATATTGGTGTGTGTACACTGCAAGTTAATGAAACAGGTATTAAACCGTAAAGGCTAACTGCTGATCTTCACAGAACTAGAGCGTCTTGAAACAGGTATTAAACCGTAAAAGCTAACTGCTGATCTTCAAAGAACTAGAGCGTCTTAATTAGATTAAAACCATATTTAACATAAAATCATATCAAACAGAAATCCAGTGCCTGGATTGATCCCTGTGATGTCCAAAAACAACAGAAGAAAAGAAATATAAGATATTGACAAGAATACCCAAAGAGAAGAGAGAGAGAAACCTTATTAGTGTGAATAGCTCACACAACCAAACGAGAATTAAGACCATGAAAGCCAACAACTGATCTTCGTAAAACTCAAACAGGAAAAATAAGATACCAATCATAATCTGCAGAGCAAATGTAGACTTTCATCAAACATCAAGTTCAGAAGGTAACTATAGCCAGAATAATTTCCAAAAGTAAAGGTCTCTACAAGCATTTCATAGAAACATTAAGAGAATAAACATCGGAAGAATATCTCGGTGATAGACTAGCAGTTAAGTCAATGAGGTGAATACTTACAGGTACAAAGACAAGCGATTCAATCACATGCAAAAAGATCAACTGAAAAGTTGGCAGCTGATGTCGAGCATGGTGTTGAAGCTGTACTGCAAATTTTAGAATGGAAATCACAAATCACACTCAAAATAAGCAGCAGTAACTAGATAGATGTATGCTGATGAAGGCATACAAATACAGTGCTATGTCTGCCCTTCCGAGCAACTAGCAAACTACTAATATCACAAGCAGTGAAAAAGTTTAATGAGAAATACATGTGCTCCATTTTATCCGCACTATGCAACATCTTGCAAACAAAACTGAAGTGAAGCAAACCTGTGAATTTCAGCATGCGAGATTGCGTCTCTCTCAATGTAAATGATACTGACATCGTGGTAGTAAGGAAAACAAACAGCGACATCATAAGCACCCCACACTTTGTCACAAGATAGTCTTCATGGAAAACAATTAAGAAGTAAACTCATCGGGACTCTATAATCTGAATTGAATATAAGGAAAAAAAAACTGCATTGTGAATAAGGAGGGAAAGATTGATAATATTTAGACAGATGTAAGGCTAGAATGTGGCAATGCAGACAGGCATAAGACTGACATGTAGACAGCACCAGGGAAAGGCCATGGCTTTCTCATCACAACATTTACTAGATACAGTTAACTAATGATTACTGTATAGTCTGTATAGACTATTCGGCATATCTGAGTTCAATTTTTATCAACTAAAAGAATTCTAGATATTAAAAGCATAAACAAAACTTTATACCTCATACACCTTACGAAGAATAAAGTTATCTAATAGTGATTCATAAAACTACTTGATGCTTTTAACTTTCTGCATGCTACCTATCCTGACAAAGTCGTAGTTGCCTTTACATGCTGGTGTACAGAGTTTTGCTTGAAGAATCTCAAAAATCACTTGGGCCCAAAAACCTTCCATTTTACATTTTATAATTTGTCATCGTACACTATCATAGATCAACCTGCCTTAGACCATCGGAAATGGAAGAACTCAACATTTTGATCTTTCAGCACATAAATATTTGGTGGACTGAATAGTTTGATTCATCACTCCTGGTTCAGAATATTTCATTAAGAAAAGCTATTTCACCTAAGGACATACATCTGCCTCAGGAGTACTGTTAACAATAATTGACAGTATCAACAATTATTAATAGGACCTCATGTCTGAAAATTGTAAATTGCAGATAAATGGTATAGACCACAGACCTCCAAATTTTGCTGGACCTTCAGGCAGGTCTTGTGTATAACTCAGATTGTAAAATTCCTTCGACTGAAAATTGTAGAGATACCCTGCAAAAAATTGACGATTTGGACTGCATGTTGTTGGTCCCTTCATATTGTGATAAGACTAACGCTAAAACCTGATAATTTTGTTCCTTTAATCATATCAACCTATTATAGCCTTATTGTACAACTTGTTCTTGTACCTTGTCATGAAAGAGCGGTGGAAGAATTTGAAGATGAGGTCAGTAGATACTATAGGACATGTATGAAAAGTTACAAAGCATTGGACAAAGCAAAAATGGAGACACAACTTTGTCTTTTTACGTGATTAATGAAGGACACACTGAAGGTGGGTTGAGTCTTGCTTTTATTCTCCTAGTGAACAAGATTTAATTTCTTTTTCTGGACATCATTGCTTATTAACAAGGTAGTTATCTTATCTGAACTGGAACATTATCAATTCCTCTAGCATCAACTTCATAAGCATTATGCAGTTACAATTTAGTCAAATTATCCCGACAAACAGCCTTTTGGTAAAAAATGACAGTGACTTTTAGACAATTCGGTTTAAAGAAAGAAAAGCAGCCAAGATTATCCTTTTTTCTTGCTTTTAATTTGGGCTTAATAGACCATATAAGTAGGAGGGAATCTAAACAAGAAATCAAACTACTAGACCAAAATGTTTGGGAGAGACATTTGCACTGATAAATTCACCATTAAAACAAATTCTTTGCACTAACAATGACAGAGGCATAGACATAGTGATACATATTCCAAAAAAGTGGTGAGTTGCAAATCATTGACTTGTATGAAGTAATGGAGAAAATAATAATTGAAGCAGTTTAGGCAAGTTAATTTAGCTCCAGATACAGATAAGCTACCTAATACATCCATACAAGTCAACTCCTATGAAAAAAATGGCTCTTAAATCTTAATAAACACGTAACACCAAATGAAAAGAAAAGGATTCAGTTGATACATTTATTGTACATAGTGATAAAATTGTGCAGACATATTCTATCAGAGAAAAAATGGAAATGAGAGAAATGTAAACCTGCTATTACCTTGACCAGGGGTACTCAACAAACTATTCGTCAATATGGTATCATATCCCACAACCTTGTTTATGAGAAGTTGCTGCCATCTGGGAATTAGAAATTGTTCATCAAATCATAACACATTCAAATATACGTCAAGTGATAACTATGGCAATAAATAATAATTACATAATCCTGAAAAATTATTGTTGTCAAACTTCAACCACTACATATGACTCAAGAAGCTTTAGGAGAGTGCATTTACAAAAAAATATGAGGCACTCAAGGGCCCACGTTTAACCAGAGTTTCAATTCTTCAGGAAGAAAATCCATGATGAATTTCAGGATTAACTTCCACACATGCAAATATGCAAGTATAAACATTCCAAATAAGCTCCATTTTATTGCTTAACCATTGTGACCAATATGTAACATCCTATCAATGCTATATACTCAGTTCAAATTTTAAACTACAAGCAATGCAAATGGAAGAAAAGAAAACAACAGTTAGCCCTTCTATCTGCTTTGGTAACTACACCACTTTATCATTTGGGCTTGCCCATGGTGTAGTGATTGAAGGGTTGTAAGAGAAGCAGCAGTAACTTCATTCTAAATGATAAGTCCACATCAAAGTCATACGTAGAATCTTATAAATAAAAATAGCCTGGATTTGTATACCTGTTCCCGAAGCAAGGATGCCAAGCTGATATACTAATGTTAACAGTACGTATACCATGTCGAGCCTTGGCTTCTTGAGGAAGTAAGAAATAACCCTGTAGGGTACTCATAAAGTTAAACTCATCAACAATCAAATGATATATAGCAAAAACTCCTTAAATTTCTGTGGTAACTTTAAAACCAAGCTTCCTGCAGCAGCTTGGAGAAGTTCAACTGAGAGAAGAAAGATCCGATTTGCACCTTCTCCATTGTGTACAAATAAGTTGGTTCAAATGTTTTGCTGCTCTTCTCAAACCACTGCACTGAAACAGGCAGTAAATTTTCTCACCAATTATCAGCATACAAGGTACAAATAAACAATTTGTCATTTCTATGGTACATCAGCATAAGAAGGTAGAACAAAACAGTTCCTGATTTATGCCACATATCACATGTACCTAAACAAAGATAATCTCATACTCATTATGACTGCATTTATTATGTCAATGGTTTCCATGAACCTAGAGCACACATTAATTTCAGGTGTACAATTAAGATTACTAAGCTCTTACAAGTTCAACTCATTCTAAAATTTGTATAAACGATAAACAAGCAACAAAGGCTAGTTAGCTATTACCTGCATACGAGTCAAGTCTGTCCAAATAAAGTATTCTCAACAACAAGGGAAGATCAAGATTTAATTGTATGCCTGTAATTTTCTGAACATGAAAATTTATGTTAAAGAACTATATAATCTGTGATATTAGAGATCAAATTAGCACCAAACAAGGGGCAGCTAGAAGCAAATTTGAATTGTCCAAAATACAGACTGAAGACTCAATAAAGATTCATCCAATAAATATCCTTAAAGTTGACAAGTACTGGACCATGAGAGTTATATAGGGAGTTGAAAAGCAATTTGTTTAGAAATTTACATTTTCATCATCACTGTTACCTAAACCAAATTATTGAGAATTGTCCCGTTATCAGAAAATGTGAAAGAGAAAGAGGAACAAGGTGAAATATCTAAATTTTTTAATAGCAAACGAAAGAACATTTAACTTCATATATAGGCAAGACCATTATTGTGCTCCATATCAATCAGCATGAGATTGGGAGCAATAGCTAAAAGCTAGAACTCAACGGAATAAATTCCTGTCCCTTATCATACAGGAAGTTTGATATTATCCTCCCTGCTTTGAATGAAGTGAAAACAAAAAATTTTCCTAAATTTTAAAATCATATTCAAATTTTGTCCACAAACATATTAAGAAGAGGCTCGCTACCACTAACTAAAATATTAACTGTTGTGGTTGATCATTGATAATAATAATCTCGCAAGCCATGTCAATGAGGCTGGTCCTACCATGTTAAACATCAAACTCAATCCATAAAATGAGTCCTCAGAGGGTAAAACTAGGCAACCACCACAGGTTCAGTTTTGAAGGCCTAAATTTCATATTCACATGTGAAAGCACAGAAAGAATATGAAACCCAGTTCCGGAATGGAAAGAATTATAAGTACCAAATAGCAAGTAATAGTAACCACCATACTGGAAACGTGTCAAACCAGTGAAGTTTTTTCTTAATTCACTTACCCGTAACTTCAGAAGATTTTGTAGTATTTGCATGGAATGTCTCCAAGCACACGATACACACCTGCGCCACTTTTTAACAAAATGATCCAGGGCTGTTTTGGAGGCTTCCTCGGCTGATAACAAGAGACCACTGTGCACTTCCACCTTATCAGTTTTAGTCAAACCTTCATCAATTATTGGCTTAGAGATATCACTGGTAGTAGAGCTTTCATATTGATTTTCAAGATCATTATCAGTCTTCCAATACTTCAAAGTTAACTTATCCTTTCTAGCACTCGGGTCTATCCAGTTCAACCAAAACTTAGCAGCCAGAAAACTCAACCCACCTTCATCCATATTTGGCAATTCAATTTTAGAAGTCGCATGTCCAGCATCAGGAACATCTACTGCATTTTGTTCTGAATCATCCCGTGACCATAGGCCTTCACTGGTAATCTAAACCAAGAAAACGTGTCAGCTCCCCTTATTTTGCAATATGCTTGAAGCAAAAGTTGAGTATGTTCTTATTATAAAATATAAACTAAATCAATTATTTGCAAGCTAACTTTAAACAAACATTTGCAAATAATTTTCACACACGCACACACACACGCACACACACACACAATCATATATACACTTATGCATACTTTCTTTCCAAAATAATATCTGCCTCCTGGATTTGGTCAAAAAGTAGCTCACCAATGCCGTGACTAAGGTACTGACTTTGAATTACCTACTCACTGATTTTGCTTCAACACTGAGGATCGATTAAGCCAATAGCGGGCACACTCAAGGTGCAAGCTAACTATCCTTCGGTATTTTAAGATTTTAATCATTTTTCGAAAGAGTGAACTTCTAAGGATAAAAGATCAGCTTTCAGATTCTACGTTACCATCAAAAGGATTAAAAAGTACACATTGTAACGATAATGTTAAATCAATAGAAAACAGAATTAAAACTAGACTACTATATAAGATCATTATATCATGGTATAAAACTGAAATGAAATACCGTACCTTGATCTGGATAAGTTGGGCTTCCATTGTTTCAATTCCAGAAAGCTCACTTGAACACCCAGGCTTCAGTGAAAAGGATAATGGACTTAAAATTCTCATTAAACAGCCCACAGTATATTAATCAAATAGAAAGAATCTAAACAATTAAAAACCGGGAGCCATTCCAAATATTAAAATCCCACCACGGTATAAGATGACAACAACACACGAAGGAACTAGGAGCTTTCAACAATCAAAATTTCATCTAGATGTCTCATATACTACCTATTAATCAGACAACATCTTTCTTTCTTTCTTTTGAGGAGATACTAAAAGCCTAGAAAGAAGAGGAAATTGGAAATCCAAATAACGGTTTTAACAACTATATCCAGAACAAAAAGATGGAGAACAAAGACAGAAAAGAGAGACCTGTTGGACATAATTAGCGTGCATAACTAGAAGAATGCAAAAGAGAGTGACGGCTGTGATCAAACAGATGTATTCCAAAGCAGTCCTCAGTTTTGGAGTTAGCATCTGTGAGAATCTCTCGTGTACCCTTATAAACGTCTGCTCTGCATCCATTCTTCTTCTGCTGCTTCTTCTTCAACAATATACATACGTACCCACTAAAGGGAGAAAAAAAAAGAAAGAAAACTCCAACTGTACAGTGAGGCAACTCCTTGGTCGATCCAAAGATTAGTTTTTTAGACGAAATTAAGAAAGAATCAGAGACTCAAGGCCCTGTCGTTATTTTCTATATTTTGTCTGGCCTTTTCAAATACTACTTCTTTATTATACCTATATTTCCAATTATTTAAAACGTTAACTTTTTGTGCCCTTTTGTTCCTCTTATTTTACTCAATCTACCCCTCTAACCTTATCCATTTTTTCAATCGAGTCCACAAAATTATTCATTTAACCGGGAAACACCTCGCCTCGATTTCTCCTTTTGTTTTTTGTTTCGAAGACCTTTAGTTTTGCCTCCCTCTTCCCGTCGAGTCCCAAATCTCTAACTTTTATAGAAAGCCCTAATTTTTGAAAGCTGTTGCTCTGCTCTGTCTGAAGCTGATCGAGATTAGTTATTCTGTTATTGTCGTAAAAGGATTAATAAAACATGGATGATGGAATACAACAGTTCATGCAAAGTTTGGCTGAGCTTGAAACCGAAGCGGAGAATCTCCTCTTAGCCCGCGATCAGGTTAAAGTTTCTGCTTTTGCTTTATAAAAATATGACAACGATAAAAGAAAGTTAATCTTTGAATTTTATTTCAAATGTATGCATCGTTTCTTTAAGAAGATCAAAACTTGAAATAGAATAAGATATTTTGTAAATTCGGGGACAGCGATCTTGGAAATCTATTTTCTAGATGGCTTACCATAAGGAATTTGTACAGTCGTAATTTGAGCTTGTGACAGCAACTTGGTTTTCTTTAAAAAAAAGTTTTATCGACTGCAACCTCGGTTGTCATTGACTTCTAGCAGTAGGACTGCAGGTAGTTGAAAATGATAAAGTAAGAAATGGAAACAGGGAAGCACTTACTGCACTACGGAAGATGGCTCGGACCACAAAAACTAGTGTTCCTGCACCTTTTGAATCGATAATGAAGGAGGTTGGAAGGCCTGGGCCTAACCCCTTGGTGAAGGAGGTTTGTGCAACCTGTGGCAATCATGACTCCGACGAACGCACATGGATGATGTTTCCTGGAACTGATGTTTTTGCAGGTGTTCCATTTCATGCAGCTCATACCATCTTGGAGACAGGTTTTTTTTTTTTTTTTGGCTTCTTATTTACGATTGTGGTAGTTAATCTTTTCAACTACCAATTGAAACTCTTGAATTATAGAAACTGCGAGTAGCTTGTTGAGTAGTTGAGCTGTTGCCAATGTTGATTCAGAGCTGGACCTTGCTGCGTATATGCTTACTATTACTTCTAAAAATAATATTAAATTTTTAAGTACACTCTAGAGCTTAGCAGACTAATGAAAGATAGATTTTTATGAGAAATTTATGACAATTTGGTATGATGATCGCTGTAATGCAGATCAAGAAAGACTTGATTATGAAGCGAAGAAACTGCAAAGCTATGTAAAGGAGAAGACCTTTTTGATTTCAGAAAAAGGTGCCCTTGCTGATAAGATCAGCCCTGGTCTACTTAGAGCTCTGGTTACTTTGACTGATAGACCAAAGTAAGTTTATACTTGCAAAGATAAATCCCAACAAAATGTTATTTTTTATTATTGTGCAAAGAACCCTAATTACGTTCATTCACTTTGCTCTCTAGCAGAGAAAAGGATTGATTTTTAAAAAAATATTGTTCCATCTACCAGTTGACTTACTCACACTTGGCTGTTGTAAAACAGTATATGGTGGCTCTGGAACCGTGCCATCTGAAATTTCTCTAGCTCATAAGTTGGAGAATTCATCACATTATGGAACAAATTGTTAGTGAAAATCGAAAACTATCAATATTAATCTACAGATTTCATTCATATATTGGTTTTGCTCCATGATGTTAACTGAAACAAAGGAACAATTTGCGTGCTTCATCATATGAAAAAAAATCCCATTTTGATTGTTCTCTCTTTCTCTTTCTCTGGCTGCATTTTTTGGGTTTTTTTTTCTTTTGGAGGACATCGGAGGGGGGGAAATGGTGGATCTAATATTAAATGTGACTTCTGTTTTAGGATTTGTTGTACTGTTCTCAATGAGAACATGAGGTGTAGAAATCACATACAATGTTTCTATGTTATGGTTTTATTTCTTTTCTTTGTTACTTGGGGGAAAATCTTATGGTTCTTTTGATGGACATTTAACATGAGCAGATTGTGTTGGTATTCATGTTCTGTAGTTAGACACCTGAAGCATGTTTTAGTTTTGTAAATTTGGAAATTACTTGTTTGCATGTTTCTGAAGTTAGACTCCTGGAGCTCATTTTTGTTTTGTAAATTTGGAAGCTACTTGTATGTGCTGCCTTTACGGCAATTATATTACAGTCAGAACGGTGTCCATTATGTGGCTATCTAGTTTTAACTTTTCCACTTCCAAGTTTGTGAAAATTTCAACAAGGCTGCTTATATCACTTGGACAAACTCGTTATTTTCTTCTATTGATGCAGCCTATTTACCAAAAGATCTCCACATTATCTGAATGACTAGACAAAAATCTCATTTTTATTTCTGTCGTCGCTTGCTTTTCCTCTTTTGCTTTGTTTCCTTTTGTTTCGATAGTGGAGTGTAGTTTTGAGCCTACTGAAGCTTAGTTTAGTCAAGAGCCAGGCAGTTTTTACCTATCAATGGACAATGTTCATATGCTTTTGACTACAAACGTCGAGTTAAAGCAAATAAATGTTTTTGTTGATTATATGGGTTTGTGCTATTCAGAACTTGAGGAATGAACATTGTTATGTTTTTGGCAACAAAGACGGTATGTTGCATTGAATTGTGCTCTTCCTGTATCTTACACTTGGCCCTCGATTATGAATATGACAACGATGCACCTGATTGCAGGTGAAAAAAAAGATGTTTTGCATTGGCTAAAGCATGGAGGCATTTGAGTTGAAGGGAGATTCTGATGAAGTTAAAATTCCAAGCTCAAGTTGATGGTCTGCTTCTATGGCACTCTTTTCCACCGTGTGGTTTCTCTTTCATTTCCTAGTTGTGTTTCTCTTCATCATATGAGGATGACTACTAAGAACATCATCGAGGGCCGAGGATTTGCTGAACCCAAAAAAAGGAAACATGAAAGGGAATTCGTTAACATATCCTGTATATAAATGCTTAATTGCTTAAAATATAGCTCAACTTTTTATCTTCTGTTCATCTAATTATGTTCAATGCTCAGAATGATGTAGAGAGATCCTCCCTCAACGTTTTCGAAGCAGGGCAGAATCTTTTATTACTGGGAAAAAGAAAACATTTTGTAATTGATGTTTGTTTGAGCACCTACTAGTAGCCGTCTAGACTTGACCCGAAGTCCAATCACGAACGTTATCAACATGCTAATCTCTGAATGGTTAACAACATAGTACCTGGAAAGAGGATTAGGAGTTGGCGGCCGGGAAGCGGCGCGTGTTATTCTAGTTTCTGGACTGCTGTCAACATCTATTACTATGATAATGCTAATCTTAATAAGATTCTAAATGACAAATGATGTGATGCCTATCCAAACGATTAGAGAGAAAAGTATTGTGTAACTTAGAAATTTCTTGAGAATTATTTTGATCCACCTGTCTATGATACATCTACAAATCAATACTCCTTCCGATTTATAATAAGTGTTGTTTTAGATACATTTTAATTATTTAAAATAAATGTCATTCTTGATTTTATATGTATGATTATAATTTTTCTTCCAAAATTAACCTTTCATTTCTCTCTCATCTTAATTATACAGATCACAATTTTAAGACAATTTAATATGCAATTTCTCTCATATGCTAATTTTATGGGAGTATTAATAAGGGTATATCTATAATTCCATTAGCTTTCTTAATAAGCGTGTATTTTTCTAAAACAACTCTTATTATGAATCGGATGGAGTATATATCAAAATTACTCCATCAATAACATATAAGAGTTGGTTAAAATGCTTAGTTTGAAGAAGTTAAGGTATTATTAGTTAAATGATCACAAGCTAAATGAAGTTATGATCGATTTATTGTTGGAGAGTTAATTATTTTAAAAGAAACTGAATAGTGATGCTCACTACGATGCAACAGTCGTTTCAGATTATTTTCAACCTCAACATGTCTCTGTGGTCGCATGGATTCCTAGAAATGTATTACAGATTACACTTTTTGACAAGTCTGGATTTTGTTTAATATTATAGTGTCTTATTTTGTTCTATGAATCTCAGTCATTCATTTATATGAGTCCCGCGTAAGTTCCGCATAAATGAATGGTTGAGATTCATAAGACAAATAAGACACTATAATATTAGATAGAAGATCTTGTCCCGTTCTTGACACCAAGAAAATTCAAACGAGCAGCAACAAGTAGGATTTCTCGATTTGCACGTATCATCCTTGAGCAGGCATGCTAATCTTCTTCCAATTTATCGGATGTCTCCAAGGTACAACAAGAAGTAGGATTTAGTGTCAAAAGTTTGTGTATAATTTGCAGACAAAAAGCATCCAAAGGAAGCGAAAAACTTTCCATAAATTGGAGATTGCAGTTCTTGGACAACATCTCCATATCCCACTAATGGTCAAATTAGCCATATCCCTCATTACTTATATACACCAAAAATGGCTAGAGTTTGACTAGGAAGATGGATAAGAAGACATCAAATGAAGTGGAATACAAGGAGAGTTACTCCAAGCCCTAGTATGCAACCTAAGGATGTCTCTGGCTCTTTCCTTGCTCCTGAGCCTACTATCCACTAGCAACACCAAACACAACTTGGCCACAGCACCAACCTGCAACATTTCTTGGAGAACCCTGTTAGAAGCTGAGTATTTGCAGACAGAGCACAGGATTTTCACTGCCCTATCACTGACCACATCAGAAACCCTAAGTATTCTCTTTGAAACAATAGCAAGTCCAGCCTCATGCTGCAACAACTCCGCTCTCCCGTCTGCACAGCGGCAAAGCAGATCCAGAACTGTTAATGTAAGTTCACACTCTCTCTTCTCCGATGTTTCCAGGAGGATTTGGATTAAGACGAAAACCGCACCACATTCCACAGCTTTGACTCGATTTCTTCCCCATGGACATATCTCCACAAGCAGCTTCAATGCGGCCTTTGTTGCTTGCTGCGAGACCTGATCGTGCAATACACTTACTATTTCGAAGAAGAATTCTCTTCCAACACTTACCAACTGGATCGGATCGGCCACTTCATATAATGACTTCAACAACATTATTGAATATGCTCTAGATTGATAGTTACCATGTTTAAGAACTTGTAGTAACGATTCAACAAAGCCTCCATCTTTAGAAATGAGTGCCTTGTTTTGACTTTCTGAGATTTTGAGATGATAAAGAGTACTCAACGCCTCGTCGCTTAATCTTGTCAAATCCGTTGACGACGTCCCATCATCGAAGGCTGCCACTTCAGGTGAACTGATGCTATCGTTCGAATTCTTTATAATTGAAACCAAGAAATCGACTGCACCAGCTGCCTCTAAACAGCTTCTGTTCCTGTCACTTTCAAGGGTTATGGACCTGAGACGACTCAAGCATTTCAGCCGAAGATGTGGAAATCTCTTAGCATCGCTAATGAGTTTCGCGATCTGGGTTTTGTCAATAGGAGCTTTCGGGGTTGGGATTGGCTCGACTCCGAGGGAGGCATTGAGAGTGCACCATGATTGGATCAAGCGACGAAGAGTGTGGTTTGGAGTCGGATCTTCATCGTGCAAGACTTGTTTGGTGACGGGGCATGTCTTGTTCCTGCATGAAAACAGCCACTCCTCTATGCTCTCTCTGTCGTAGGTAATACCAGTTGAGATAGTAACTGGATCTTTCATGAGTTGCAGGGAAATCGGGCAAAGAAAATGACAAGGAACATCGACGTCTTCCATTTTCAAGAAACAAACTACACTCCACTAACACAAGATCCAAAGCTTATGCTATGAAAGTTGGAGAGGTTTAAGAAACAGCTTAAAAAGCAGAAGACTGGACTCTCTTGAACCAGTATATGTCGTTCATAGCATGGAATCGTAAGAGAGTTGATCATAGAGGAAAGGACTTTGTGGGAGAAGGAGAAAGAAGGGTACGGTTTTTTATACGTAGAGATAAGAGCAGATGAAGGGTGCAAGCTGGTGTTCATGCCGATGTAAGTCAACACACGGAAATTGAGATATTGAATTAACTATATCATGTTTCCAAGATTTTGAAAGCCGAAATTAAAAAGAAAGATACTAAACGGAAGACTTTCAGGTTTTGGCCAATGAATGAACTGGAAGGAATGATAGGTCTGGTCCGGCCTCTCTTGCAGTAAGAGGCGGTGTTGTGATGCATCTACCTTCCAGGTTTAGGCTTTTGACTTTATTTTCTATAAACATTTTAATAATAATCTTTAATTTTTTATTTTAATAAATTAATTAACCAATCAAAGGTTTACAACCAAACCATTAATCCAATTCAAATAACAGTTCTAAATTATTAATATTTCTAGTTTTGACTCGTTATTATACAAAGGAATGGCAGTCTTCAAGCCGAATCAGGCTGTCTAAAGTAGGCTTTGACCTTCCTTCCCTTAATGATCAATGGAGTTTTTTATATTTGTTTCACTCCTAGATCGTGAAAGCCTGCGAGGTTGGTGCTAGGATACGCCAATCCCATGTGCCTTATAGGGCCGCCCCACGCATTTCATGGCTGTCTGTCACGTAATTAATACTTTTCTCGATATTATACGACGTGAAGTTTGTTTCAATCCCAAGAAAAAGCAGAGCAATACGGCGAGGGTGGAGATGGAATCAACAAGTTCGTCTAGGTTCCTATTACATTCTTAAACCAAGGGTTGAACTCGTAAAAAAGGAAAGGCCTTAGAGTGATGAATTCCAACGGTATTTAACTAACTACTTTAATTACGTAACTAATGTTCTTTGACTAAATACGAGAAGTTCACACACGAGATAAGTGGATAAAAGCTCAAGACTATTAAGTGTATCTTTGTTTCAGTTTTTAGAGAGTTAATAAGTCCATTGTAAAAGTTATTTTTTTAAAAAATAAGTGTTTAACTTTAAATTTTAAAAGTACTTTTTTTAATGGAAATAATTTTTATGAAAATTAAAATACAGTTTTTTGAGGAGCTCAAATTTGGAGTTTTTTAAAAAAATACTTTTTTTTGTAGATTTTTAAATAAATTAGTGAGCCTATTTTTTAGTCCTCTTTACCATTATATTTTTATACATAATTCCTGCCAGAAACACATATTTATGTTTATTTTGAGATTTATATAATATTATTTGACTTTTTATATGTTTTAATATTTATTTTTTATATTAGTTTTACTTATATTATAATTCATACAAAAGATTTGGTTAGATATATTTTCATTTACATTTCATATGGTTTAAAATTATATAATAATCGATATACTGTGCTTTGCATATTGTTTAATATATTTTAAATAATATTTATATGCATAAATAATTTTATTACAAAATAAAAATAGTCAAAATTAAAACTGTTTTTTATTTTATGTTACCAAACAGTCTATTGTATGAAGCTCTTTAAAAAAAACTCTTTTTTAAATGACAAATAAACAGTCAACTGACTTCTTAAAAACGACCTTCTTAGAAAAATTCTACTGACAAAAGCTTTACTAATAAAAGCTCTACTGATATAAACTTATCTAAACAGGCACTAACGGTAGTTAATCAAATTAATTGCTTATATATGAACTAGCTAGGTACATGTTTTGACATAATTAGTTACTAAACTCTACCTGTATTTACTTGGATTGGTAGTTGACAAATAGTAGTTGGTAAAGTTTAGCTCATCAATGGTGATTATGGATATAGAAATCGTCATTCATATCATATACGTTATCTCTTAGCAATGTGAAATATACTTTTACACCGTATAACGTGAGAGACGTCTACTTCTCTCCTAACTCTTAATCGAAGTGATAAGGAAATGTGAGAATCGATTTGTTTATATAGAGGACGTATTTCACGTTAGGTTTGGTAGTCAAACATTGTTTTATAATTCTCATATTCAAAGGTCTAAATTTGATTAATTAGTTTATGTTTGGTTTACATTAAAAAATACGTGACTCTTGATGTTATTTTAATATGCTTATAATATGTTTTAATAAATAATAATAATAAATTTAGGATTATATATTAATTATTTATGTGAGAGATTACAAAAATTCAAATAAAAATATCAAAAATCTAATTAATTAAAAATTAAAAACTTTATTTTGTCTACACTTTTAACTTAAAATAAAAAATTACGAATTTTAACTTAAAAGCAAAGTCGAAGCATTGAAATAGTTTTTCAAGATATTTTTTTATTACAAATTGGTCGGAATAGGCGTGATTATATCAAGTAGTACAAAGAGACGATGACGATTAGAGTAATACTGGTTTATGTGGTCTCATAAGTATCACTTATATCTCAAGATATAGACGATTATTAGGAAGCATAATTCTTTGTAATCTAATCTTTTGGATTATCCTCTAACTTTTATACTCTACTTCGTAAATATATTTAATCAATGAAATTTTTAATTTTTGAAAAAATATATTTTTCATTTAATATAGGGCATCCTATTAGTAATTTGACCAAATTAATTTATGAAATTATAATATTATTGTTCAATTTTTGCATATATGCCAAAAAAAAAAAATCGCTTCGAATATAATAATATATTCTGGCTTTCTTGCAATTTAGTGGAAGAGAAGATTAATTATTTTGAAAAGAGTATGGAAACGCTCTAACACTTTTTCAAGTACATCAAGGAAACATCTTCACTTTTCAAAAATGCATTTACTCTGCCGCTGAATTAAGGGCATTGAGGCTTGAACCTTTGCAAGTACAAAAAGGAAACAGCCGGTGATGAAAGGAGAAGTCATCGCTGAGATATGTGGCTGTGGTTTACTTTAAACAAGAACCACACCTTACGTTGTTTGCTGGTTTGGATATATACGTGTACGTGTACTTGTCTCATGCACTAATTTATCGAGGCCTCAACTTATTTCCATGGGCGCAACTTGTAACACCACTTGCGCATTAAATCTCATCAAATCTTCGCACCAAGTTTTGACTGGATATTCTTCCAATGACTCAACGACATTGATTACCATTTGCAACATTAGCTTTCTCAACAAATTTTGTAATAATTAGGCACTTTGTTAGTGTCATTTTATATTACAATTGTTACGATATCAAGTAGTGATGGACTCCTACGTTAAAAAGAGACAGAGTTAGTAAACAACAAATAAGTAAAAATGACCCATAAATTTAATATCTTAAAGTTTTGAATTGAAGCATAGTGTCAAAACTCACGAGTATGTTCCCTCACTAGATCCAAATGAAGATCTCTCATAAAACTGGACTCCTCAAATCTAACAAGTAGTATAAGAGCCGATGATTCAGTAAGAGACGAATACAGAGACAGTAATAAGATCTCATGATTGCCTCTCTACAAAGAAAAACAAGGAGATTCTTAGTGGGCGCAAACTAGTAGAGTAAAAGATCTCTTGATGATGCCATATACTTGAACAGCTGAAAAAAATACAGAAAAAAGGCTTTTACTCAATAAAGGCTCAAGCCTAATGTAAAAGTTCATACTTAAGAGGAAATTTATTAAAATATCAAGTGTAAATAAGAATCTCACATTGGAAAGAAATGGAACTAGTGAAAGGCATATAGGTGAAAATAACTCATAAACTTAATGTTTTAATGTTTTGGATTGAAGTGTGATATCAAAATCAATGAGTATGTTCCCTCATTAGATCCATAATGAAGATCTCTCGTGAAAATGTCAAACACCTCTTTAATAAAAATCTTGCTGATATGTTAATTCTAGATAAGTCTAATAGTATACAAGCTTATTTTTAACTAATCGAATGGTAGTTTTTAAATGATTGGTGTTGTCATTTTATGAACCTTAAGTTAATTAATTTGAAGTATTTGAACAAAACATCCTGAAGTTTTCAAATGATGTCTAATTAAGTTATTAGTTTTTGGTATTCAGATAATAAATTTCAAGTTTACGTAAATACTTCAAAAGTTAACTCTATATTTTTATGAATTGTATCAAATTTTGATTTTGAAACAAAGTGTTGATTCAATTGCTTCGAAGAGGGCGCAGAAAAGGAGGAATGGTTCTATGGAACCCTTTGACATGCGTACCTAAAGCATTAAGTCGGTGTTGAATCGTCAAAATTATTGATCTAGCGGTGACCTATTCATATTTGATACACAAAGGCTCTGCATACTACACACACACAGCACCACCTTCGGCTTTCTTGACCGTTTAAAATCACGAGAAGAAATTTGACCCAACAACTTTGGCAGAAACATGGCCGGAGCTTAACTGCACCGTTTTCTCCTCGCCGGTTCAGTTCATCATTAACTTAATCCCTTTAACTTCTCTATAGATAATGGTATGTTTAATATTGTTCAGGTTGAGTAAGCTTTGCTTTTCTTTTCTTTTTGCTCCTTAAGCATGTCCGAATGGAAGTTATCGTATTAAAAAACAATGTCAACACCACATTTTTATATGGTTGAATTATGTCGGCGATGACATATAAGCTATAATTGAGAAAACTTTATAAAATGTCCAGGATGATGTAAGAAACTGGGCTGCTGCTGTTGTAGAAACTTAAGAATAGGGTGCTTGTTTTGGGCTTGAAACACAAGGTTTTGCATCTGCAAGTAAGAGCAGCAATTGTCGACAGTACTTGGGTTTTTTTTTTTTTAATTTATATAACTTTTAAATTCGATATCTGAACTTTTGAAAATTAGATAATTTAATCCAAGAAAATTAAATTTGCCCTCAATTAATATTTTATTCAAATGATTGATAAAATATGTAAAAAGTATTATTTAAAAATATATAAAATTTTACTTTTTATATTATTTTTGAATACTTAATATATGACTGTATTTTTTAATACATAATTACCAATCACATGAGACTTGAAAATTCTGTTATCAAAGATAAAGAGTTATATAGTCTCTTTAAATATCAATTTTCATGTATTTCGTCAATAACATCACTAAAATATTAAGAAAAATAATTATTTTTTAAAATTTGAACACTTATTACAAAATTATAAAAAAATTAAACATTGAAATTAAGAAATAAAAGATTTGTTAAAATGTTTCACAACTTTAAAATTAGACTATCCCCCAAGATATATATTCTAATTTTAAAACAAGATTTCATTTCCGTGCCATCTGTATCTGGCACTTCTTAGTTCTTATAGTGATAATGAATAGAGAGTAGAATATACATGAATTAACAATTCTCATTTTGCTTTTCTGTTTATGGACCTAAGGCAAATAGGCAGAAAATGGAAGGGACGTACTTAAAATGAAACCCAAATGCTCAGAAAGAACAAAATGATGTCTCTTCGACTTGGGCACGTTTTTGCAGGCTAACAGTTACGTGTCTAGTTCGTACAAATGGTGGATAGTGTCCAACCCCATCATAAATCATATCACTGTTCTTTTGGTTAAAGAAGGTGCTTTGTGTCTAATAATTACTCTTCTTTTGGTTAAACACGCCTAAAATTTTGTGGAAAGTGCTTGAATGTTGCTAGATAGCCAAACCAATGCTCTGTTCCATCCAATGCTTTTGTAAATTCACGACTAATCATAGTTTTAAAAATCGGACTGGATCGGTCAATTCGACCGGTGATCGATCGGCTATCCGATTCAGTTAACCCATTAAAACCGCTTCTTAATTGAATCAGTGAGAACCGGTCAAAATCGATTAATTGATCGGTCGGACTGGTCCGATCACTGGTTCAATAAAAATTATTTTTTTTGTTTTTTTTTAATTTTTTGGTATATTTTTATATTTTTTAATATTATTAATATTATATATAATTAAATATAATTATTGCATAATTATGATGTCATACCGGTTCGATCAGTGATTGAACCGGTCAAACCGATGATCAATAAAATCTCCGATTTGATGATCGATCTAGGTTTCAAAACATTGCGTCTAATCATCCATGCCGAATTAGGAAGAAGAGTTTAATTATGAAATGTTTAGAAAAGGGGAATAGTGAAAGACTATTCACTTCCTTTTGAGAAGGCATTCATGCCTAGTGTCGGCCACCTGCTTATTTACCTGTGGCTGGCTGTGGAGCTTGATGGCATAATCCAGGCTTTGCATGTTGGCCAATTTAGTACGACCATAACTATTAAGTACAGTGTCTCATACACGTTGATTGAGCATTATCATTCCACTTTAGATCAACATATATAATTGGAATATGGATATCATGTAAAGAAGAACAAAATCCAATAACGTATGATCTGCCACTTTCCCCTCCATGCAACTTTTGCTCTTCTCTTTTTCGTTATATATATATATGTGCAATTACAATGGGTCGCATTAATTAGGGTTTAGTTTTTTTAATACTCCAAGTCCAAATTTGAAAATAATTTAATATGTTTAAAATTGAATTTAAATTTAATTACATTTAAATAAATAAATTTAAACTCAAATCTATCTATAAATTTTTTATTTTTTCAATACGAAATTATATATATTACAAATAATTATTTTTTAATATAATTAAATAAAATCTAGTCTAGCCTTACATGACATTGAATGTTTGAATTTTTTTATGTATAAACTTATTTATTTTTTTGTTAGGAGTTCATTTTATCTAATTTGGATAAACATTAACTTTTGGATATTAATATTATTAATGTTGATTAACACTTAAGGAATTGCGACATCCAAAAAGAACATGTCTTTGGAAAAAGCAACCGATATCCTTGGGTTTACTGTTGTGTTCCATCACATCAGGAACTTAATACATATGAACAGTTCACTTCCCATGCATCACATCCATCGAGACAAGACCATGTGTACGTTCTTATGTTAATTACTATTAGAAAACCACTAATCTGTTTGTTGCCCTTGAACATTTACTTTTCAACACATTTTTCTCAAGGATATGCTTATGTGAAGAATGTTCCATCACTGAGAAAGCTCAACACTGTTTTTAAGTTATGCTGGAAAGCACTGAGAAGAAGCTGTGAAGTTCGTTTTAAGTGGTAAGATTGTTCTCTAACGTCAGCAAACAAGAACAAACGTTTCTAAAAGGGGGGGGAAAAGGTAAACTTGATGAAGATTGCTAGCCTTAATATTGGTACGGTACTAGCGATGGAAGTGGCCAAAAATCCGATGAAAGATTTGTTCTCTGATTATGATTATGAAAGTTGGGTTGAGAATATTCAAATCCTAATACAAAATTAAAACTAAGCTCAATGGGCTGGAACCGAATATGATGTCTTTATGGACAAAGCACACCTTCTTGTTTAGGCTTAAAAGCATCACGTAAATTGTACGCCTTCAATGCTTTTTTCTTCATTTGCCATACTATCTTTTTGAATGAAAGTTTCCAAGGTTGAAATTCCATGTACGGAAATCGTATTAAATATTGTTAATTGAGAAAACATTAGGCGTGTAACCCTAGGAAGAATATTCCTTATAAATTAGTCGCTAAGCACTTATGCTCTAAGTACCTTAATGTGCCGAATGAGAAATAATATTGAAATAAGCCATGCGTTGCAGAAATTCGAGTTAATTTTTACCAATAACAACAAATTCACTTCGAGTATTATTATACAGATAAATAGAGTATAACCGATTGTACTAAAAATTCACACAAAGTAAATTTGCAGGAAAGACTTGCTTATGAGTTCCATTCCCACATTAGTTTATGGGAATTGAACACAAGATGTTAGACAAACTCAGGATAAAATTTGTGGCTCTGATATTGCTGAGTCCCCCGTAAGATCTTATAAGGGAAGGTAAAACCAAATCTTATATATTTCACTTTTTAATTTTTATTATCAATTATTTTGAGATGATTAAAAATAACTCTCTTGAGTCCCTTGTATTAGGTTAGTGTAATTATGATTTAGTTATTGAACTACTAATTAGTAAGGGAAGAGATTAACCACATTTTAGATTCTATTTATGATGATCATTTATTTAAGATGATCATTTTCTCCATAAAAAAAATTGAATTAAAAACTACGGATAATGTATTATGGAATATATGTTTTGGCATTGAACGGCCAAAAATGCACAGGAAACTGATATTTATGCATAAAAATGAGGTCCGACAACGAGATAAAGGGGCATCACATTATTCATGATTGGAAAAGTCTGGAGGATAAAGTTTGAAAGGAACAGACCAGTCGTCAGAAGTCTGATCGTCGGAATATTAATTGAGGCAGACAGGATCTGTATCTATAAATTGTAATTCGATCGACCACCATTCACCAATCGAAAAACGAGGTAGTGAGTAGTGACCCTAACCCTAACCTAGCCTGCCTTACTCACTCACTACGTGGAAGCAAGTCACGGCTCCTATGAAGGGATATACTCTGATTCTTCCTCCGCATCGCAGCTGGCTACCAATAGCCCGTACACGGTGGGTCTGCTTGAGCCTGACTTTTACATGACTAAAACGGGCAGATCCACAGTCACCGCGATAATCTAATTTTATTTTACTAAATCTTAAACAATTTTTACCAATTTATAGATTAAAATTTAAATAGTTTTATAGATGAGGATACTCAAATAATATTCTTTGCTTAATGGATCATCCGATCAATGTAATGATGGGGAGAGATCTCGTGGAGATTGAGAATACTGATAAAGATGGTCGTTTCAGTGAAAAGGGCTGCTTGCTATGCAAAGGAGGAGAATCGTCTCCTTTAGTGAACTCTTCTTTAATTTTTCTTGGCTGGAGAAATTATAATTTCTTTATTCTAGGAAAGTATATCTAAAAGGATGGCCACCTTGCTGACGTACTTGGAAAGCCATTACTTTTAGATAAAGATGAATTTTGTTCCAACAAAGACATGTTTTGCTTTTTCGTGTGTGTCCAATGTCCATTGATTGGACAGCTAAGCTTTATTGCTCCACAACATTTTACATAATATATAGAATGTATTTCCGAAAGTTATGCTTTAATGAATAATTGTAAATTTTTATTTTAAACAATATTATAAATTTTTATTTTAAAATATTTATCCAAAAGTTTAAAAATGATCTAAATACACCTTTATCCAGGTCATCTGCAAAATTACCGGGTGCATGTAAGATGCCGAGTCAGTCAAAATAAGTTTTCATGACATGATCGGGAATTTCCCGAAACCCGTGACCTTGTTGTTGTCCGGATCTAGTCACATCGACAACCCAATCTGCCCAGATTTTCCAAAGGCTTGGGCGTTGGACCCACTCGAAACTTTGAATTGAGGTATGAGCTTACGTTCTCATTAGTCTCGGGAGGTGCTTCTTTGATGACTTTGAGAACGGATAATTGGGTAAGGAATAAAAAATGAGTGGTTGGTTGTTTATTATAATTATAGGAGTAATAGTTTGATATCTCACCTTGAAGGAATCCTCCGTATCTTCAATTTAATAGAGGAATGAAACTTATTTCTTAGTAAAGACTCATTTTTTTAAAAATATTTTTAATACTAATTAATTAATTAAAATATAATTAATTACGATATAATTATTTAAAATAATAATATTAATTAATTAAGTACATTATAATTAATTACAATATAATTAATTAAAATATAATTCATTCATTAATTAAAATATAATAATTAATTAATTAATTAAAATATAACTAACTAATATAATATAATTAATTAATTACTATAATTAGTTAAAATATAATTCATTCATCAATTAAATATTGTAATTAATTAATTAAAATATGATTATTTATTAAAATATAACTAATTAAAATATAATTATTCATTAATTAAAATATTGTAATTAATTATTTATTTAAAATATAATTATTAATATTAATTAATTAATTAAAATATTGTTATTAATTAATTAATTACAATATAATTAATTAATTAATTACATTATAATTAATTATTTATAATATAATTAATTGAAATATAATTTATTCATTAATTAAAATACTCTAATTAATTAATTACAATTAAAAAATTAATTACAATATTTTAATTAATTAATATATTTTATTTAATTAATTACATTATTTTTTACAAACTAACCACTATCAATGGTAATGGAAATCATTCCTTCCTCTTAACCAACCATCATAATTATAATGATAATATCTATTCATATTCTTATTACCATTCTTCCATACAAACCAACCGTCTCTTCAATCTATTATATTATAAAATAAATAAATAAATACTTATAAAACAACGTAGGAGTAAAGTACCGGAACATACGATCTAAATCCACGACCTCAAATTAGGTTTAACTAATTTTCTTTTAAAATTTTAATATTTTTAAGGTTTTGTGTTTACATTTAAAATCAATCTCAATCTATTAAATTAGACCCATAAAAATAAATAGATGGATGGATGCTCATAGAATAAGATAGGAAAAAAGTAACAGGAACAAATGATCTGAATCTATAACCTCAAACTGGGTTTTACTAATTTTTTAAAAATTTTAATGTTTTAAAAATTTTGAGTTTACATTTAAAATCAATCTAAATCTAATAAATGAGACTCATAAAAATAAATAGATGAATGCTCATAAAACAAGATATGAATAGAGTAACGGAAACAAGTGATCTGAATCCATGACCTCAAATTGGGTTTTACTGATTTTCTTTTTAAAATTTTTAATGTTTTTAAGGTTTTGTGTTTACATTTAAAATCAATCTCACAGGACATTGCTTGAGACACGTATGAAGGTTTGATTCATAATCCTAAACGTGGCTTCCTAAAGTATAAATTAGTTATGGTTCAATATAATGAGACATTTTATGATTAATTTTTTATATATTAACTATCATATTTTAATTTTTATTTTCTGATAATATTTTTAAATATCAAATAATTCTTATTGTTTTATTTTATTAGTTATTTATTTTAATTTAAAATGATATAACATGAAAATTTTAACATGATAATATTTTAAAATTATAAATAAAAAATTAATAAAATATAACAAAAAAGATATGTGATAATTAAACAACAATTCATGACTAATTGTTAGTTTTTAAAATATAAAAATTATAAGACAAAGTCAAACTTTAAAAATATATTATAACTAATTCAATAAATATTTTTGAAACTATTTTTTGCATTAAAATGCAAAAGTGTCATGTGTTTGTGCTCTGATTATCTCTGGAGTCCCTACCAAAAAGCAAATGTTTTCTTCTCCTGACCTATGTTGTGCCATGGTACGTTGGTCAAGAACTCTTATTATTGTGTGATCATTAATTTAAAGAGTTTGTCATCAATTAATGTCTTATTATTAAATTATGATTTCGTTTTTAAACATAAACGTGTCACCAATAACTTTAGCCTTGTGGTGGTCATATCGACAGCTTTGGATGTCCCACTTCAAAGTGATGACCATCTTTTTTTAAAAAAATCCTATGATTTGTATGACAAAATATTAAGAGAATTCATTTTGAAAATGTCATTTTTAAGAATCACAAAATTAGAAATTAATTTTTAATTATAACAAAAATAATATTGCCTATTTGTGTAATTTTCAATTAAAAACCTTCAAATTTTAGGAAAAATACTAAAAATTAAACTATATTTGAACCGACCGAGGTCAGAGATAGACCCTATTTCTTTCTCTCCTCATCTCCCAAAGTTTAGGCTCTGGACCGACTTGTCCCTATCATTGTGTATTTAGCATCCCATCTATCTGATAAAAGATCTTCAGCTTATGTAAGCAAGACCAAAAGGTCCAAAATAGCCGAAAGGAGGCCATGCATGCAACAGCAATACCCTTTGCCTTTTATATTATATATAGCGGTCCAATAAGTGACAAATCACGCAATGCATTTCCCACTTGCCTTTTCCCTTTGTCTGCACCATTCATTCAACTGAAGTTGCTCTCCATTGTCAAGCTTTTAATCAAAAGAGCATACTTTTTTCCCCGTTTGGGGAATGGTTCTATTGCGTTCTAGTGGAACAAGATCGGGGAATCCACCTTCCATGAAGCTATATCTAGTTGTGTCTCCAACAAAACTAGCCTATTTGAAATTCGTTTTAATGGATGCTTACATATTATCATGCATTTACTTTGTTTTAGTCATGACTATTCTGAAATTTGGTGACGGAGATAAGGATGTTTCATTGAATGCATAATTTTACTAAAAAAGATAAGATCATGAATATATATAATAGTAAAAGACAAATTAAAAGTAACCAATATTATTGACAAATTAAGAGAGACAAGATTTAAGTATTTTGTACATATTAAGAGGAGACATTCAAACGCTACAGTGAAAAGATATGAGACAATCATATTTAGAGATTGTAAGGAAAAAAAATGGAGGCCTAAAAGGAATTGGGAGGATGTGATCAAGAATGATATGATAATGTTAAAATTTCTAGAAAATATGACCCGCAATAGAAAACTTTAGTGAATTATGGTTCAGATAAAGGATCCTTTGTAAAGAGGCCCTTATAGTTCCTATTAGTCTTTTAACTCTTTTCTCTTATAGTTAGCCTAAACTTGTAAGTACTTACTTCTTAAGGATTTAGTCTAAGCTTGCTTTTATTCTCTAGCTTGATTTAGTAGTAATAATAGTAACAGCAACAATAGTAGTAATAGTAGCAGCAACAACAACAATAATAATAGTAGTTATTGTAGTGATAGTAATAATAGTGGTGGTAGTAAGTAGTGGTTGTTGTTGTTATAATATTAGTAGAAGTAGTAGTAGTGTAGTAGTGGTAGCAGTGGTAAAAGCAGTAATAGTAAGATGAGGAGTAGTTGTAGTAGTAATAATCGTAGTTGTAATAGTAGTAGTCGTAGTTGTAGTCATAATCGTAATAATAGTAGTAGTAGTGGTTGTAATAATAGTAGTGATGGTGGCGATAGTATTAGTAGTAGTAGCAGCAGCAATAGTAGCAGTGTTATAAGTAGTAGTAATAATGTTAGTAGTAGTAATAGTAGTAGCAATAACAATAGTAGTGTTAGTAGTAGTAGTAGTAAAAACAATAATAGTAGTAATATTAGTATTAGTAGTAGTAACAGCAACAAGAGTAGTAGTAATAACAGCAGCAACAGTAGTAATGTTAGTAGCAGTAGTAGTAGTAACAATAAAAATCGTAGTAATATTAGTATTAGTAGAAGTAGTTGTTGTTGTTGTTTTAGTAGTAGTAGTAATAATACTCGTGATAATAGTAGTAATAACAGTAGTAGTGGTAGTAGTAATACTTGTTGTTATTGTTGTAGTAATAATAATTAGATTAGTTCATCTATTTATTTATTTGTAATTTGTAAGTTGTAATTTTTATGTTTTAATTTTAATTGTTTAATTAATTAATAACGTAATGAAATTTATTTTTCTCCTTTTTATGTGGGTCATTTGAAAACAAATTTTCTACTAGTTAAAAATAAGCTTGCATATTATTGAACCTTTCCAAATCCGACATAGTAGCGAATTTTTTATTAACTATTGTTATTTATTCCTTTTTCTACTTCTTCTTCCAAGTGCAAGATAACCCCAAGAGGTTGTGGGTTTTTTTTAACCAATTGGAGCCCTCCATTCACCGCCCCCTTGGGGTTGGTCTATAGGGTTCATAGCTATTATATTTTTGCTTGCACATGTTTTGAAAAATTTTTACTTGTGCAACTTTAATCATTTTATGAATGAGTGTTTAAGACAAAAATGTATAAGTCCGGAAAAAAATTGGTGTTAAGGTTAATTGCTCAATATGAAGAAATGTCAAAATTCTCTATCTTTAGTTTAGATAAAAATCCTACAAACATTTGTACAATACACCGATTTTTAAAACATCTTTCTCTACCTTTTTAAATTACTTATCTGAATCTCAATTGTATCATACATACATAACGAGTGACATACTCGAGAAAACGAACACTTAAAATGACCAACAAATGACAAGATCAAATTCATATCTACTTAAAATGAGTAGTACGAAGCCAGTTCATGTTCTTGGAAGTGGTACGTTCACATGCACAACTGCAAGTCTGCTTACTGCAAGATGCAAGGCAAGTTGCGAACAGAGATTCCAAGTGAAATGATAAGCCGTTTCAATGCCTAATAAAACACCCTTTCTACTCGTACATGATTGAAGCTGAAAGCTTGTTGGTACTTGTACCCTTAACTTCAACTAATGTCTGTATAGTGTATACCTGTTTCTCAAATTATTACTTCTTTTCTTTCAATACTTTTAAATAAATTATTTGATGCGAACGTGAGCTGATTATTAATTTTTTAAAAAAATAAGTCGTCATAGTAGTTCCACATACATTGCATGATAATCCTCTTTGGTGAATAACTGAAGTCGCAGAGACTCCAAGTGGAAGAAAAAGCCATTAGAGTACCAAATGGGGAGGCTCAGATTGAGCAAAACCAGCGAATCATGTATATTTATCGTGTTTGGTTTCTTCTTCTTCTTAACCTATTTGTGTCATATGTACATGTAAGCTTAGCCTCTCCTACTAGATATCCAACATACATGTATTGTTTGTCCACTTTTTTATTGTGAGAAGATGATAAGAGCCTCTCTAGTAGACAATCCAACACCTCCAATTGTGCCCATTTTCTTTCTCCATCTTTCGCTAGTGCAAGTGGGAATCGCTGCCAGTATTGCTTGGCTTGTTATGCAAAGAAAAGAAACAAAAAATAGAAAAATTAGTAATTAACAAAATAAAATAACCATAAAGCATAGTGGACGTGACAGAACCATGTTCTCTTTCACTTTACCTAATGCCTGGTCTCCCTTTTTATGACATTTGTTTATACGGAAAAAAGCTTAGCAAATGGTAACATGAAGGAAGTTTCCTGCTGTTCGTATATGTGTCCAATTCCTATTTGCTAAATCTCTTGTGCGTCCTTTTGAGATGCCATTTTGTATGTGACATTTGTTAGATAGACTAGAATGGGGCTAACTAAGCTAGCTTTGTCAAATAAAATTTTGCTTTTCAGTGCATGTTTCCTTGATGACCAAATTAATACAAAACTTTATGAGAAGAATAATTGTCTATCCGTGTATGTTTTTGAGCTTTGACAAATTGGTAATGTATTGCTTTTCTTAGTACCAAAGGAATTTTTAGCAATATTCCTATCCTTTTGTAAATAGCGGTTCTACACTTCTACTTCTTTCTCTCACCGCTATAGCGGATGTTATATTCTACACATATATTTTGTGAAACAAATTGGAAGTTAGTTGATGTAACAACGTATTTCACTACAACAAAACAGATTATTGGCGATGAAATGGTTGGTGACGATTTACAAATCGTCGCTAAAAGTAAACTTTTGGTGACAAATTGTCCATCCGTTGTAGAAGTACATATTTGCGACATTTTACATTATCGTCACTAAAGAAGCATATTTTGCAACAATTTTCTCTAATCATTGCAAATGGATTAACATTTAGCGACGTCTTGCTGAATTCGTCACCCGTGTACGAGCTTTTTGTGACAATTATCATTAGTCATCGCCAAAAGTTGACTTTTGGTGATGAAATTGCAATTTCGTCTCAAAAGTTAAGATTTTATATTTTATGTTTTTCTTTAGAGAATTTTGATGAATTTTTGTGTGTGATAGTATTAATAAAAATAATAATATTTAATGACATGTATACTTAAAAATCCTAAGGTTAATTATAATTGACATTTATATGATTTTTCATATATTTTCATTTGCCTTCTTATTTTTGTTTAAATAACTAATGCATTCAAACTCTATAAATACAAATGATTCTTTAATGATGTCTATTGTATATAGTACTAAACCTTTATTCATACAAAAAGAATGGAGTATCTAAAAATTATAAAATTTTTGCAAAGTTTAAAGAGCATCTCCAACTCATTCCTCCAAAGTAGAGCAGAGTTTCCTCTATTTTGGAGATGTTACAGTATTTTGCACTCCAAGCTACAACTCTATTTTTCACACCAAAAAAGAATATTCTTAGCATATTCTTTTTGTCTTTCATTTTTTATTATTAAATTATTTTATAAAATTAACCCAACTCTATTTTTTCGTGTACATTTTTATTCACAATATTATTGTTGTTATATTTTTATGTTAATAAAAAATAAATAATAAAATTTCAATTAAATTATAAATTGTTATTTGATAATACTAAATGAAATAATATATGAGATATATTGCACTATTTCATATTATTTAAATATATTAAATGACAATATAGTTTCGTAATATCAAACATCAAATTTTATTGAATTTCATAAATAAAAAACATTTTGACATAAAAAAAAGGCACAGATTATTCATTAAACCAAAAAAATGGCACAATTTATTAAAATTTTCCATTTTGTATTAATAGTTAGTTATACTTTGCTTGTCTTTTCATTAGTTTAGTTCTACTGCTTGACTATTAATATTTATGTGTGTGTTTTTTAATTTAGTTAATCTTTGTTTGTAATTTATTATGTTATTCGGCTATTAATATCAATGTATTTATGGTTTAATTATTTGATGATTTCTAATGGATTTTTTAAATTATTTATTTAAAATGTTTATTCATAAGTAAATAATTATAAAGCTATAAACATATAATGAAAATATTTATAAACATGAGACTAAACCTTAAAATTACTATAAAGTTATAATTACTTAAATAAACATATAATCAAAATATTTTAATATTATTTAAATAACAAAATAAAGAATAAAAGAATTAAAAAAGAATGAATGAATGAAAAAGAAAGAAAAGATTGAAAGAGAAAAAAAAAGATACTACCACCGTGGCGTTGTAGCATCTCTCCAAAATAGAGGAAAAATTGTTGGTGGATTGGAGTTGATTTTTCCTCCATTATGGTGTTTTTCCTCCATTTTAGACATGTGTCAGAGTTGGTTTAAACATACTATTGAAAAACACATGCATGATAGGTAATTTAAAATTTGAAAAACAACTATTTTTTGGACATAAAAAGATAAATATATTTAAAATTTTAATGTCTATAAGATCATAATATCATAAATTTAAGTTTACTAATATTCTTAATCATTAATATTTATTGACATTAAAGTAATAATGCATACGAGTATTAAAATATGATACGCGATATAATATAATGATATATGATATATAAGTACTGTAAGATGTTAAATAGAAGTTCAACAATTCTTACAGATAAAATAATAAATAAAGTTTCACGCCTAATAGTCTATTGAAACGGAAAATAAATAATTTTTTAAGATTCTAAGTAACATTAAAGTTGATAGAAAAGGTAAAAGAGTTTTCAACGTTTAGATTACCAAGAAGTCTCCTTGCATGTTCCAAGCCATCAATTGAATAGTTAAAAATCTTCCTCAGGATCTAGTGAATTGACACCATCTTTCAACAACTTCTTTGCTTTAAGTAAATTTACAGAAGATACAGTAGTCGATTTTTTAGATGCAGTATGTATGAAGATATTAGATGAACTGCACGTACTAAGCATTTCACCTAATGAGCAAACATTACAGAACAATCAAAGCTAAATAAAATGTATTAGGAACCCAAAATTGAAAATATGCATACCTGACTGATAAATTTCATTGCGTCACAATGAACAAACATAGTTTTTACAATTGACCACTGTTCTAAAACAATTGATTTCCTTAATCGTGTACGGACCATCAGGACATTGTTATCACCTCCATTTTCATCTATGTTCTCTTGAAGATTCGAAGAAGCTTAACACAACATATAGTGTATACAATCAGATGTTCACATAATAGCTTCATAACAGAAAATGAGATATAGATAATAAAGAAAAAGAAGTAATTTGGATGATACTAAAAACTTTGAAGAAGAAGGTCAGCCATAGAAGGCAAGGGGTGATTATTATTTGATGAGGAGATTTGTTCTGCATCGATTTGTTCTTCATTAGAGAAAATTTGGTCATATTCCTCCTAGTTGAATATGAACTAGTATTCCCCCTTTTTTTGATGTTATGGTATATTTGGCAACTCATTTACCATACAAAGCAAAACTTTATGGACTAGTTCAATTTTGATGGATGTTTCCCATTAAAAGATAATTTATATTAACTTCTACTTTTTTTAAAAAGTTATTTGTTAGTAACAATTGTTAATGTTTTATATTTTGTTTAGGTTTTTATGTTCTCTTAAGCGTTATGTATGTAATAGAGCTCAACATGAAGGGTTTATTGTAGACGCTTATATGGAGAATGAATGTTTGACATTTTGTTTGATGTACTTACATGATGTCAAGATAAGATTTAATAGACAATAACGTAACTTTGATTTTGATCAAAATAGTGACTTGTTAGTTTTCTCCCAAAAAGTAAGGTCCGAAATTGCCCATTGGTATATTTTGAACAATTGCGAGGAAGGACATATATGTGTGTGTGTGTGTGTGTGTGTGTGTGTGTATATATGAAGCATTTATATTACTTTTCATTCAAAATTT
>JANIJH010000224.1:6836678-6853670 GCA_024520975.1 Erythroxylum areolatum | reverse complement strand
TCTTGAATTATGTTACCATGCCATAGAAAGGGATGTAGTGATCGATCGTAGCGTGCCCTCATCGTAGGATATGTGCCAGAATGACCTCCGGTTGTCCCGGTGGATACCCTACGGTAAGGGGGCGCTACAGGTCGATGCTCGAGTGGAATGGCTAGCAAACTACAAAAGGGTATCTTGTTTTTTCTTTTGTCTCCTTTTTGGTATTAAATTGATCATTTCACCACAATAGCTTAAACTATTCTATGTGGCTAACTTATTTGGTTTTATATATTCACTGACACTCAGTTTGTGGCAAAGCCTAGAACTAGCATTCAGTTCACTGTATAATATCAATTAATGCTTATTTTATCTTAAAATATGATCTATTGTATAATTTCTTTTTTCAAGTTTAAAGAAGGAATATATGAGAGGCATATTAATAAAGGATCTTTCGTGAGATGTTATTATAAAAATGTAAACATATCTAAATTTGAATTAATAACAACTTTAATTATAATTAAAAATAATTATTTTTATAAAAATATATATTAAAATGTATAATCAATCTCACTTTTCAGTTTTCACTATCATTTATAATATAAACTTAAATTAATTTAACAATAACTCTAGTTCAAAATTAAAAGAATTATATAAAAATTAATTAGACAAAAAATGGTTTATGTTATTTTATAAATTTTTTATCTTTTTATTTTTGATATAAAATTTAACACTTATCTTTACATGAGATAACATAGCACAAGATGATGTCGAATTAATAATAGTATGTCTTGATTTTTTTCCATAATGTTATAGAACATATATCCCTAACTTTTGTCTCTTTGTATTTTGTAGCTATATGCATAATAATTGGAAATAGAGTAGGCCTGTATGGCTCGAAGGAAGAGATCAACATCATTCCCTTTTGCGTGGGCGCACGTATTGGCAGCTTCCTGATATACCTATAAACCACACGACTTTTCCATGAGCGTGAGAGGGAGACCAAATAAATATAAAAAGATGGGACAAAGCTTTGGGACCCCATCTACAGTTCCATGAAAAATACAGCAAGCAGGCATCACTTTCCCTTCACATTGCACTCCAAAATTTCACTACAAATGAGCATCTTTTGCACTCCTAGAAAATTAATAATTGGAATTATCTTAACTGATTTAATTATAACAAATTCTCTACCAGGTAAAAATAAGAAGCTTTAGATTTTACGTTTAGTCAGACTTATATTGAGTTATTATTAATATATATTAATAGTATTAAAATATTTTTATATATTTATAATTAATTTAGAGGCTATTAATTAAAATAATTATTATGAAAAGTATTGAACGGATGGCTTATAACTTTACCTATTTAAAACTTTAAATTGGTGTCAAGCATGGATGACGAGGGACGAGCAATCATATTGCCCTATGAAAATGATTTCATTTCCTTGCTACTTAAGCCATTTTCACATCAATCAGTGTCTATGTCTGCTTACCCAATCAGTTGTGTTTATTTTTATACACAAACACATAAATAGTAATTATACCTTTTTCCTCTTTTTGGTTTAGTGGAGTTTTGTTCACATTGTTTGCACTTTAATGTTCCTTTTCATGCCCATCAAAACTTCTCCTGAAAATTGGCTATTGTTCACCTTTCTTCTTTAAGTAAGAGCTGTAGTTGTTGTCCTTGACGCTTTGACATGTGTAAAAGGAACAGTTTTAAGAATCTTTGGCTTCTTGGTGGGAACTCCTTTTGCAATTGAATCCACCAAAATAAATCAATATAATTCAAATCTTTTACAATTCAAAATAATACTTTAAAAATTAGATCGAAAGTTAAAGCAATAAGAGAAAATGATTAAAGTTTAAAAGGTCCAATCAATATTAGATTATTATAAAACTGATTAAAGATTAAATACTTGTTTGGTAAATAACTTATCAACCATTTTTAAGAAGATTGAAAGGTTTTAACTATTTAACCATGTCAAACAATTGATAATTTTATTTGGTAATTAGCATATTGGATTGGCGGATTGAATCCAATCTGTTGATTTTGTAAACGCTACTCTTAGGAGCGTTTTCCTCAAACGACCGAGTAATTAAGGGACTAAAAGACTATTATGCTTAAAGGTTATTACAAATTACTCAAAGAGATAAAGACATAAATGGAGACAGAGATAGAGATACAAATTTGATTTAATTTATACAAAATTTAAAAAGTTAATCATTAAATTTAAATTTTAAAATATTTAATATCAAATTAAAACTTTCAAAAACTTAAATACTTTTAAATTTGTTATCTCTAATTGTATTACATTAATTACTTTTTTTATACCCGATATTTAGGTCTCTTTTTATATCAATATTTAGTATCATATTATTATCACTTGTATATTGCGTTTAATTAAATTCAATTTAATCTAAAATTAATATGTCAATATTAAATTAATTTTTATCTATGTTTAAATTTTAAGAGATTAATATAAATAGTTTTTTCAAAATAATTTTATTTTAAATTAATATATTAAAAATATATTTTCAAATTTTAAATTAAAAATTAAAAATAAAATAACAAAAATATTTCCTTAAATTAGAAATTAAATCGATACCATTTTTACATATCCAATTTCATATTAAGCTTATTGGCTCTGCATTTGAAGAAAAACTTTTGATGTGATCTAATCGAACTCATTTTTAAGTTTATTTTTAGTGGTATTTTAATGATCTCTCAGCCCTTTGTGGTGCAAATTTAAGATAATCTCGAGAAGTTTTTAAACGAACTCATTCATCATTGAGGTGTTATGTTGAGAGGACTTTCGGTTTTCTTAAGGCTTGATCGAAATATTGAAAAAAATGATGAAATTGACTTCTTTGGCTCTATCTAAATTCTTAAGATAATATTTAAATAAATATTTAGATATAAGCTAATATTCATGTACTTATAAATTCTTTTTTCTAAGTCATACAATCGTAAGTCATCGATTGTATTAAGTTAGTTAGTTTCTGTTATGGTGAAGGACCAGGCTAGTACCAGTAATGGCCCAAGGAATGTGAGAAAGAGCACTAGACTCAGAGTTGAGTCAATTATGCTCAAGGATTTCAAATGAAAAAACAGCTCAACAGATGTCACGTCAGGGAATGAATAACGGCTTACACCTGCAAGGAGAATCTTCTATATAGGAAAATCATGCACATGAATTAGTTATGCTATTTGTTATGTTAGTACTATTTCTCTCACATCTACGTCCTCTGTTTCGCATCCTTTTCTTCTCTGCAGTTTATTGCTTCCCCTGAATCTGTAATTCCTTTGAGAAATTATCAATCGCAGACCCTTGCTTGCCTCATTTGATTTATTTGGATACATTTCATTGTTTCACTGATTTCACCTCCTTTCATTGGTGCTTTCATTGTACTATGTTTAGATGGCAGAGAGGGAACACCAAACACATCTCAAAGTATTAGATGATAACGGTAAGGTGATGTTTGAGGCTCAGAGTGACTTACGCCGTGATGTTGATACATTAACCAACGCCTTTGACAGATAGGAACGGCTGTTACAGGAAGTCCTCGGCCGCTTGTCGGCACTGTGAGCCCAGAAACACACGACTAAAACGAAGAGTGGTTTTATGGAAGGCAAAGGATCGACACCACTTGGTCGTCATAAACCAGCTCCTATTCAGATGGCTCGATTCTCCGGTTTGAATCCCGACCGGTGGGTGCTACAGGCAGAAAGGTATTTCGAGTTTTATAATATTAAACTTGAAGATCGAATTACCACTGCATTGTTTTATCTCGATGAAGCTGCTGCAGATTGGTTTGATTGGATGTATAAGAATCGACAGTTCACGGGTTGGCCCGCTTTCACCACCGCCATCCTCCAGCGTTTCCCGCCCCATGATTTGGAGGAGCCAGAAGGGCTCTTGGCTAAGACCACTGTTAGTGACTACAGATCTCGATTTGAAGCCATAACAAACCGCACCATTTATTTGCCGGGTCATTTTTAAACCCATTGTTTCATTTCGGGCTTGCGAGTCGAAATAAAACATTCCATGTTGGTCCATAAACCCACCACACTTGATGAAGCCATGCAATTGGCCTTATTACACGTGCAACGGGTTGCAATGGAAAGGGGCCAACTTCGGCCCACTTTAGGGAACAGTAAACCCTTTCAGTTTATTGCTTCCCCTAAATCTGTAATTTCTTTGAGAAATTATCAATCGCAGACCCTTGCTTGCTTCATTTGATTTATCGAGATACATTTCATTGTTTCATTTATTTCACCTCCTTTCAATTTCTACAAACGCCCAATAGTCATCGATTCACGGGATAAACAACGACATTCACTCCTATTTTTGGGTATGTTTCTTGATTAAGCAGTCTCTTTTACTGTGATGTTTCCTGAGTTTTGTGTTTTTTGATATTTCTGTCCTTTATGCATTTTTTTTAATATTAACTTCTTTGTGTGATTTAAGGTTGACTGCTTTCATTTTGATCTCTTTTGTATTTGATATTGTTGGGTTTATGTCAACCTTGAATTTTTATGCTTCTGGATCTTATGGTTTCATTTTTGGAGATCTTCTCTTGTTCTTTCACTTCAACATATGGTAAGGCTTAGATTGTGCAATCTTATGAATGGTTATTTATTTCCATTGCAATTGGTTTTGTTCCGCTTATTATAATGAAATATTGCAGCTTTTTGTCATGATAAATTGATGCATATAACTGACTGTTCGATGATTTGGTGTAAATAAAAAAAACTTTTAACATTTGTTTCTTCTTGAAAATTTTTCTTTTTGTTAAAGTTCTAATTTTTGCTCCTTATGTTAGGTTTTGCTCCTTAGGTTAGGTGATTATTAGTATTTGTATTTGTACCCTTATTATTTGTATTAAGTTTGATGTATTATTAGTATTATTATTTGTGATTTCTTTTTTTACGGTATTTATTTTGTTATCTTGCATCATTATTTTCCTGTCAACATCTGCATGTGGATCTACTGGGAAACAGCCTTTCTACTATGTAGGGGTAAGGCTGCGTACTATCAGATCTCCCCAGACTCTGCTTCACTGCGGGACTTCAGACTGGGTGTGACGATGATGACAAAAATAAGTTATTTTACACATAAACAACTAATACTAAAGAGTTAATTTTATCAAACATCTTTAAATGAACAGCTGATGTTATCTGCTAGTCAAATTAGCTATTAGCTAACTGCTGAAAGAATCAGCCAACAACTAATGTAATACGTTGATTGCTAAACATGGTCTAAATAAAATTAAAAATTTTAAATATGATTAAAATAGTTTGTCTTTAAATATCAAAAAATGTGAAGTTTAATAGTAAAAAATGTTGTCAAATAAAAATTAATTAATTAATTTTAATTTATAATAACTTGTTAATTTATAAAAGCTGATTTATTAATGAATAAATTGATCAAATTTTAATAATAAAAGTTATTAAAGTAAATCGAACTAAAAAATTAGACGACTCAAGATTTTTAAGATTGAATCGATCAAACCGATTGAATTTTTTAATCATTGAACTTTAAAACCACCAACCTATAAATTTACCGGGGAGGGTGTAGTTTAGTTTAGTTTAGTTTAATCAATTTTATAATTAATCCAAATTCATACGAATGTTTTAGCTTTTTAAATATTTGAGACGTGCAAAATCAACAAAATAATTGTGAAAGTGAATGTTTATAATATTTTTTAGTTCTTAAAATAGTTGTGAAATATGTAAATAAGTTTCACACAATTTAAAAAAAAACTCTTGAAAAATGCTTGTTTCACTTAGGGATATATTCAATCGAATAAATAAACATCTCTTTGTTCAACTGAATTTCATAATTTAGTTTAAACATTTAAAATCGAATTCTAATTATATTAATATAAAAATAAGCATTGATTTAAAATAAAATTAATAATGAAATATGTTTCCTTCTAAAATATTTGTTCTTCACCCAGACTTAAATATAATTAAATGTTTAATTGAGTAATTTAATAGAAACCAAATCAATCGAGAATTCACCAAACATTTGCATTATCATGGTATTAGAATTTTCAAGATTTTTTTAAAAAACGAAGACATCCGTAGTCGTCTTTTGGATACACATTGGGTAAATCTCTGAATTGATACAACAACTTGCAAATCATGTCAACGGGCACTCTACAATAAATAAGTCTTATACGACAGGCTCGATTGAGAGAGTCCTAATAACAAAACTTCATATAAGTATTTTGAAAATTGGACCGAATCGGCCGATCGGATCAAAGAACAGGTGATCCGAAGTATAAAACGGTCCGATTTAGCTAGTGTTTTTGTGAGTGAATGATCTGTTGATTTTAAGGTCAGATCGGTAAAAACCGTTAAACCGGTGAAAGAAAGAACCGACCGGTTTATTTAAAATGTCTTAATTTTGACGATTTCATCTTGAATGAATATTATGATTAGTGATCTTTTTTTAAAATCTTTTTGATGAAATATGACTATTGAACTTTGTTATCTTATTTTGTGCTGTATTTGGTAAACTTTTTTTTTAATTGTATACTTTAAAGTTTGAAGATTTAAGTTAAATTTACAATTAGATAAATAAATAATTAAATAGTATGTTTAAAAATTATCTTATACATATAATATATAAAATAAAAATTTATATATTTATTAATCACCGGTTCGATCACGGTTGAATTCTGATTAAATCATTAACCCTTGAATCAGTTACTTCTCCGATTCAATCACCGATCTGATTTTTAAAACATTTCTTTATACGTAATTCAAAATTAAGACATTTATGGCCCATAACAGTTACCCCAATGTTACGTGTGGATAAACAGAGATTATTCTAAAAATCTTGGCTATCTCTTGAGCCCTCGTTTAGGCTACACATAAACAAGATGATATAGCCGACAATAACCCCAACACCTTTTGAGGTGACGGCTACACTTTGTATTGATACTTTAATTGATTGAACATATAGGTCCATGGAAATGGGAGCGTGCATGGATTAAGAATTCTTTTTCATAACTGCAACACAAACAACATTGCAACAACTGTCCTTAAACGACTTTGACATCATATAATAATGGTTAACTTAACCATGTCCCCGCCATGCAAATTTGTAATTTAAGGTATTTATAGTTGAAAAGTAATCATGTCACGTTTAATTTTAACTATATTGTCATTTTATAAATAATCATTGTGACATAAATGATGTTTCTTTTACATACCAAATAATCATTTGATGCATAAATTTTTGTTTAATGGTGATAGAAACTATAGCCGTTATTTTAAAGTATATATTGATCTAATAATTTATAAATTATATATTTAAATAAGTTATTTAATTATTCAATAATTTAAATTAGATTAAAAAATTTAATTTACCTAATTTTTTCATATCCTAATGTATTTTTTTAATTAGTTATTTTAAAAAATAAATGAATTATGATATTTGCAGCGTCTTAAATGTGGAGATTCTTAAAAGGGTCTTTAAGTGTTGACCAATTGAGCTGAGCCACCATAAGGACCTATTGATAGGAATATGTGTAGCTTTTTGTACAATTAACGCAGGTGAAGAGCAAGCGCAGGCTGCTAGAACTTAGAAGCCAAAAAGAACTTAAAAACTTACATCCTCTTAAATAATCTCATGTATTAGCACAGTCAGATAAGAGAAATTAAAAACAAAAAAGAGGTCTTTTCAATGTGGGGCCATTGCGCACGATGCCAAAGCCCCTTCGGGTCTCCTACAAATACCCTCGCTCGTCCCCTCTCGTTATTATAGCTCACACCCATAAGCTACATCCACAGCCACAGCCACAGCCACAGCCACTCCTCTGGCTGGTTGCTACAAATCCAACATCATCTCTTCTATTTCAACACACACACTCTGCTCATCAGAGTGTTTTTCGTCACTTGTTGCAGGCGGCAACAACTCGCACCCAACTCACTGTTGGATGCTACTGTTGCTTTCTCCTTCTTTAAGGTAATTATCATAATCCCATCCCTAGAATCTACCCATGTATCAAACGCATGCTGGCCTCTTATCTTCTGTTTCTGTGTTGTTTATCAATCAAAGATTGGGTTTTTTTTTTCTTTTTGTTTCAAAATTTCTCATTTTCTTTGTCACTTTTGTTTTGCAGCTAAAGAAGAACCAAGTTGCTTGATATGTCATCCCCTGTCGAGACCTTTGGCTTGTCTTCATCTCTCGGTGAACAACTCATGATGATGAGCAAGAATCAGGACACGCTTTTCATTACTGGCTCTGATTGTGATACAATTAAATGTCCCTCTTCTCTTAGGAGGACACTCTCTGCTGATATGTCCTCCAAAAAATGGATATCCCAACAGGGGCTCTCTACTCTCAAGAAAACTGCATCGTCTCAACAACTCATTTCCATCACCGACTCTTCTTCAGCATCATCATCGTCATCGGAAGGAGAAGATTATTATGAAGAAACCCACCAGCCCCAATCAGATATTTGGGGCGCAATCCTAGAAGATAGCAAGAACAAGAACGAGGCAGAGAATCCTGGACAATTGGATACTTGGAGCTCAATTCTGTCACAGAAGTCACAAGAGGACCCCAAGAACGTGCCACCTCCTTATGTCCACCCTCTGGTTAAGAGATCAGCAAGTTGTTTGAGCGCTAAAAGCTTGGAAATTTGCACCGAAAGTCTTGGATCTGAGACTGGCTCTGATGGGTTCTCTTCCTACCCGCCGTCGGAAACGGGTGATGCAGAGGACGACAAAGAACAACAAGAAGAAGAGAGAGTATCATTCGCAGAGGATTGCAGGGTCGCAAAGTACAATCTGGCAGCAGCTAGCAGCAAGAAATCGCCACCGAAGTCATTCCCTCCACCAATTCCCTCACTCTCTAGTCGTGATGGTGCCTCTGTGCACATGAGGTCTCGTCGTGACAATGGAAGATTGGTTCTGGAAGCGGTGTCTGTTCCTTCACAGAAAAACTTCCGTGCCCAGAGACAAGACGGTAGGCTTGTCCTCACTTTCATCAACGTGTCGAACGAAGAAGAAGAAGAAGAAGATGATGATGATGATGAAGAAGAAGAAGTAGAACCAAAGAGTAGTAAAGCCAACAGTAATGAAGTGGACCAGTTCGAATCAGAACTTGATAATTGTGAAGAAGAGAAAGAAGATGAAGAGAAGGCTGAGCTCATAATAGAGGAAGAGGAAACAGAGCAAGACGAGGAAGTTGAAAATGACGGAGAAGGAGGTGGAGCAGTGGAGGAAATGAGGTTTGTGATGGAATTAGCACCAAATTTGTCAAGTGGAGTTTTGAGTGTTCAAAAGTTGATGATGAGTAAATCCATGGTTTTAACTAAGAGAAACCCAACATGGCCTAAAAAGTTCAACAAGCCAGTCAAATTTGAGGAAGAAGATGAGGAAGAGGAAGTTGTGGCAGTGAAACCAATGGCCCCACTTACACAGTCACTCCCACCAAGGCCTCCTATGGCTAGGATGGTATTATCTCCGCAAAAAACAGCGGTGACAGCCACCGGAAACACAGCAACTGCCTCCTTTAATACTTATGAGTATTATTGGAAGCCTAAGGCCATAGCAGGAACAGCAACAGTTCTTAATCCAACTGCCAGGAAGCCATCATCAATAGCACTGAACATCAACAATTACAACTACAACAACAACAAGCTCATCGTCTCCAAGACTTTAATGGGCAATGATCAACAAGAAATGGTAGTGTTGAGAGGCAATAATGGAGATTATTTAGTTCCTTTCTGTAAGGAGCTAAGGAGGACATTCCTGTTCTGGGAACCATATTACATTGCCACTTCGTGACGATAATCCATCTTGACCAAAAACACAAAAAAAAAAAAATCCCACCTTTAATCAAAAAATCCCAAAGCCAGCGGAATGTTACTATTACTTGCAAAGTAAACTACACATCTATGTCCCTTGTCTCCCTGTTTTTCACTTCCACTCCTTGAGGAGAGGAATGGTGACTTAATAGTCAAATAAAGAGAAGTCGTAGTCGTAAAGGGGAGGAAGGAGAAAAAGAAAAGAAAGTAGAAAGAAAAATGAGAGAGAGATGATGACTAAGTGAACAGTATCATTATTATGATGTACAACCTCTGTTCCTTTTTTGCCTCTTTTTTCAGCACCGATGCTGTTAGTCCTGAGAAGCTGCGAACAAAATCTTAGCAACATCTTTGACATTGTTGGACTGTCTTGTCCTGTCTGTCTCTCTGCTCATATAATGTAATTTGCTGTTTTCATTAGGATTTTAAAGTCCTGGCCAATGGGTTTTGAGTGTAGGTCTTGTCTGGCCTAACTGATCTTAAATTTAGGGACGCCGTCACCTTCACTTTTTGGTTTGGGCCTGAGGTCATTCCTCATTCCGAAGTGTCACCGATGGATATTGTCTTTGAATTTAATAAAATCAAAATTCCATATTTAGTGATGAATGAGCAGAATGTTCCCTTGTCAGCTGTATTTAAAAAAAACAAAAAACTCTGGCGCAAAAGAATTTGAAAAAAAAAATCAAATTCATTCTTCTTTTGATGCTTCTTAGCCCATCCTTAACATATCCGGTAACAGCCTCTCCCTACACTTGAAGGGACTTTTCACACTCCTTAATCCGCTTTAAAAGAGAGCAATTACGTGTCGCCAATTTTGCGGGAGCAAAATCTCTGTCTCTTTTTATCCAATATCTTCTGTCTCCTTTGATCTTGTATTGGATGGTTGAAATCAAAAGAGAACAAAGTAGGTACATGGTAGGGTTTTTGCCGCACCACTTCTTCACGACACGGTTCACGTCGCCAAGCATCCTCAAAGAAAAACCTCTATGGCTTTCTGATAAACATCTTGTGAGCATTAGAAATTGCTAATAACCAGTTATTGATCAAAAGATGTATTCACCACATTTTGAACTTGAAAACCGCAGAACAGATTAACCCACAAATTGTTAGACAAAACTCTATCAAGCCTTTCCCTAACTCTATTTGAAGATCCCCTGCCTTTCTCCAAAGTGAAACTATCACCGTTCATGTTCAAATCTATCTTGCTTTCCTCAATAGTGAGATCGAAGCCATGTATCGACGACTGGGAGTAAGGAGCTTATGATTTGTCTTACGCTTTCCATAATAAAAACACAATGGGCCGATGGGCTTGTACTTTGACTAAGGACTTGAACTATAACAGCTCAAAATTCTTAAACCATAATTTAGCGTACTTATTAAACATCACCGTACACTTGAATTAAAGAATTTAATATATAGTGAACATAGTCAAATAATAAAATATACTAATAATACTAAATTACACAAGTATTATTAAATCAGCCCAAATACTCAATAAATGTCTATGATCTTATTATTATTAATTATTAAACTAATATTATAGTTATTATTAACATTTATGATTTACCTTTTTATTAATTGAATTAACTAGACGTTGCTTAACTTATTAGGCTTAAATTCAATAATTTGTCGGCTCTTATCTACTCATTATAATCACTCGTTAAGTAAAAATATAATTAGATGTGTAAATATCAACATAGGAACTTCAATTCCTCGAACTAGTATGACCACTCCAATACCTAGTCATTAATATAAGATATCCCTAAGATGCTGGACACTATAGTAATACTTCGATTCTTGCCCATCAACATAAGATATCTTTAAGATTTATGATGCCCTGGTACCTACTCCACGAATAGGTACTTAGCCAAAACTTGTTCATATCTTAACAATTCATCAATTTATGACCATCAAATATAGCTTTTCTTAGGTAGGCGATCAATTCATAACCTTTACACTCTATTATCAAAACATTATAAAACTATTCTCTATCTAATTTTATGACCTTATCTTACCTTAATATTTTTAATTATACATGTACTCAACTGAAATAATAATTATTATATTTTCACTTAATCATTAGGAGATACATATCCTAACACATAACAAAATATAAACAATAAACATTTTCTACACTGTTAATTATTTAGTTAATAAATATGTTCTTATCATTCATATATTTCAAAAATCAACTTATTTAATTATTAATTATTAATTTGATTAATTACTGATTGAAAATATGATTCGACATAACATAATTTATTAATAACAAAATTTACAATTTTGTGAACCATAAATAATTGTAAAGGTACAATTTAAGATTATCCTGACCTGATTTTTAAACTCAACTATTTTTATTAGTCTAATTAGCTCCCTAATCTATCGTACGGACCTAAACATTTACCAAATTTTTTTAGAGTTTAGTTAAGAAAAAATTTCAAACTCAGTTACACTTAATAATCTAAAGTTATCTGCGTTTCACCACTTTATTCTTAATTACTAAAAGGTCCTTACTTTATCTATCACTACAATTACTAAAATACTCTTTATTATTAAAATTCCTATTTTACTTCATTTTTATTATTACTAAAATACCCTTATATTAATTAAAATCCATTTTTACCCTTAAATATTCATGTTTCCTATTTTGTTGCGTAATAAATCCTAAAATTTTCTTAAATTGTTTTTTTTCTTCTCTGCCCCAACATTAAACTCTCCTCTTCTCATATCCTCTACTTTTCTCATTTTCTAGCTACTTTTTTTCCATTTTTTTAATTTCATCAAATTGTTATCACAAACAATTATAATGTAATTTCAACTACACACTAGTTTAGGATGTATGAAAATGACTAATAAAAGGGATGAAAATTAGTTAAAAGATTGTCTTTTTACCTATATGAAGTTCTACACCATTTTAGTAGAGTTTTGAATTGTTAATCTCCATGATTTCTTCTTTATTCTACTGAAATACAAACTAAATAAGGAAATACATGAGAAAAGCTTACAAGAAAGATGTTGAGGAGAAGAAGAGAGTTGTTTTTGGTTGTTTTTTATAAGGAAACATGTTATCTTTCATATATATTTGCTCATCTTTTATTTTTATAGGCTGCTTGGGTTTTTGTTAAAGGTGGACTTTACGCAAATTGCTTATGGGTAGACCTAGAATCTAAGACCTATCGGGAATATGTTTTTTTTGGGCTCGATGGCAACTTGATTGGGCTATCATAACCATTTTCTTTCAATAGTATCATATCTTCGTCCTTGATTGATTCTTCATCTATTTCCTTATGTTATCATTCAAGCGCCATAATTTGTAATTATCATCTTCATTTTTAACAATTACATATTCGCGTCACCTTTATTTACACTTACCACCACTTTTAAGCTATAAACATTTGGAGTTCTTAATTCTTTGCTAGTATCTATTCCTGTCATCCTTGCTCTCATTTTAAGTTCCTTAATCACCGTACTTTCTGTTACAGGGTTAAGTTTGAGGTTAGCCAGCTTTCAATAAAATGCCTTGTGAGTGTGATCAATTCTACCCAATTGATCTAGCAAAATCACACCATAAGGAAGTAACGAAACTAATGTCACTGAGGGACAAAAGAGTTGTCTTTTATAATGACTTACATTCTCACCACGTAGGAATGAAGAACAATGCCTGGAGGATTTGTTTTATGGACAATGTTACAAGAATCTCCAAAAAGAAAGGACAAATAACGTGAAGAACGTTATTAATAAGCCAATAGGATATTGTAGAATAATTGAAGTAATAAATACGTAACATTCAACAACATGGTCTGGAGGGATGATGCACAAATAAATGACTTCCTAACATACAATAACATTTAAGTGATAAGGTCCCCAACAGTTGGGACATTTTGGACAGTTATAACCACTTAGACAGTTAATATGTTAACTATTAACTGTCTAAGTAATAAAACAACACACCTATATAACTTATGGTTATCCGATGCAAGACAAGGCTTGGCGTCCTTACACCATGCTAATATTCATGCAACTAATTAGATTCATCCACATTAGCATGAAGAACCATGCAACCACTGTCCATACACCATCTACAAGCTATCCACCAATATAGCTCCACTTCCGAACATATAGTTTGATAATTACATAGCACCAAAGGAGCAAAGGTATCGAAGGGACCTTACAAACCTCCCCCACCAAAAGGAGCCAACGTCCACATCAAAAGATATTCCAAGTATTTCTTGATCACATCCTCAAATTGCTATAGATAGGTGTCTTCTTCCCATGTTGCATCAGCTGCATCTTTACCCTTCCATTTCACAAGAAATTCAATTTGTCGATTTTTCTTTTGTTGTCTCAATTGTCGATGATTAAGAATCTTTTCGACTTCATCGTCATATTGAACTTGCACATTTGGAGGAGCACACTGCTGCTTACTCTTCTCTGGTTCCTCTTCATCATGATAAAACCTGCGCAAGTAACTTACATGGAATGTGGGGTGAACTTTTAGCCTTTCAGGTAAGTTAAGCCGATAAGTCACCTTGTCAACTTTCTTGATAACCTTAAATGGACCATCATATTTTGAAATGAGGCCTTTATGAGCCAAATTTCCATTTATTTTCTTCCTTATATGAATTGTTAAATTTAGCAACACCTTGTTGCCCATAATAAAGTATATTGGACGTTTATGCTTGTAAGCATAATTTTCCATCCTTCGAACAACTTTTCGAATTTATAGGCAGCTAAGCACTTACTCCAAGTTGCTGCTCTAAAGGAGTTAGAGGCTAATGTCCCAAGATCACTTCAAAAGGACTCTTCCTTGTTGCAGAGGATCGATGAAGATTGTAAACAAATTGTGCTCTATCCAAAAGATCTAGCCAAATTTTCTTACTTGCGCGCACATAGTGACGTAAATAATCTTCCAATAGTGCATTATCCTCTTCGTTTGTCCATCGGTTTAAAGATAATTTGTTGTAGAAAATTTAAGTTCAACCCCTACCATATTGAATAAGGTTGTCCAAAACTGACCCGTAAATCGTGGATCTCTATCGCTCACCACATTTCCTGGAACCCCAAAATATTTAACAACATTTCGGTAGAACATATCAGTCACTATTTCCGCCGTACACAAGGATGGTGCAACCATAAAAATAGTATATTTAGAGAACCGATCAACCATAACTAACACCTAAGCTTTGCCATTTACCTTCGAAAATCCCTCAACAAAATCCATAGATGCCGACATCCACAGTTTCTTAAGAATAGGGAGTGGCTGAAGTAGTCCTGGCTCCTTTTACCTCTCCATTTTATCTTGTTGATACACTGAACAAGTTCTGCAGTAGGTCTCTATGTCTTGGTCCATTAGTGGCCAAATATAAGATATGGACAATAGTGTGAGCATCTTTTCTTTACCTGGACGTCCTTGTTAATTAGGTCGAAAAACAAATTTGACTAAACGGTAGATTTCAAAAACTTTTTTTCGAAATCAAAACGTAGCGGAAGCATGATAATCAAATCAACATGTTTTAATCCATATAAAAATAAATAACAGAAAAGCACGATCGAAATTTTACTGACTCCTTTGCTACATCTTTGACTCCTTGCTATTGTATCCTCAACTAATCTGATCTACCACTTGTTCTCCTTGGACAATTTGGTTAATAAGATGTTTTGGTAGAAAAGGAAAAGAAATATTGTAGAAGTTTTCCTTTTTTGATCAACTAGTTGAAAGAACCAAAATGAGACACTCTCATTCCTAATTTCGGACAGGTCATGAAAGAAAGGAGGGTAAGTCTAAGCAACCAATGCACTACTCCATTCTTTTAATCAAAATGAAAGAGATGCCAATAAATGAGACATTCTCGTTTGTTTAATATGGGTAGATGAAAAGGCAAAAAATAAAAATAAGACACTCTCATTTTCGATTAAATGATGAAAGAAGGGAGAGGGAGCAATAAATGCACTACTTCCTTCTTTAATCAAATGACTGCTAAAAGGTTTATATGTTTTTCTACATGCCAACATTAAATGGCAACCATTTAATGATAAGACCATTAAACCATTTAATGAGGACACCATTAAACCGATTAATGACGATGAAGCATGATAAAAACCCACCTTATATTTAGCAATTCAATGTTAAATGTGTAGCTATCCATTTAGCTATATAAAACCGAAATCTACATCAATGTAGATTACGATTTTGCCCTCCTTTTGTCTTTACAAATATTGTTTCAATTTAATTAATCTAATTAATCAAATCAAACCAAAATCTAGCCCAATATTAAATATTCATTTTAGGCTTCTAATTAACAATTAATTAGTGTAAGCCCAACATTTAATCATAGGCTTAAAACCCAATTTAATTAACTTTTAATTAAATTATTTCGAATCTAATTCAATCCTTTCTTTTTTTTATTTTCTTTCATGTAACCTTTATTTATTTTTCTTCCTTTGCTTAATAACCTTTCTTAGAAGCTAAGTGAAGAATCTAATTGAACTTATATAATTCAAGCTTCAATAAGCCCGAGATTAATTTAATCTCATTAGAGTTAATTCTAACTTGTTAACTAAATGTCATTCCACTAAGGATAATTAGCTGAACTCTTTAATTACTAAATATTATGAGAACACATGTTTCAAATTAGATGTTCAATTGCAAACTCTATTATGAACCATATTATAGTCATCCGCACAATAAAGGGTAAAATTACTGTTTTGCCATTAGTTTAGTTTTTCCTTCTAGATCTCCTGCTTCACTCTATATGATGATTAAAACACAAGATCTCATCTTGATGTTAAGACTTGATGGGAGTTAGTCCATCAAATTATTGGCGCCAGTTTAATCACCAATTTTCGTAAAACATTTAGAAGTGATGATATCACTATAAACTCTTTATTTGAGTGAATGCTCTATGATACATATTTCAATTAATAATTCTAACATGTAGACACTAGATTGATATTCTGTAAAAATCCAGTCCGATCATATCAAGAATTATAATGAAACACACATGAGTTTACCACTCATCAAAATTGTAGTTCGTAATAAAAGAATGCTAAAGTGTATATTTTAAGATTAAAGAAATGGCCTACTTTATTTTTTAAAAACATACGTGATTCCATATTCATTTAATAGTGTCATTATTGATAGTCAACTACTATCATAATATGAAACTCATTATTTTCTTGAAATAAA